>JAPSES010000115.1:13421536-13440950 GCA_029822895.1 Maxillicosta whitleyi
TAGATAGATAGATAGATAGATAGATAGATAGATAGATAGATAGATAGATAGATAGATAGATAGATAGATAGATGAAAGCTCCGTTCCAAATCCAGCGTCTGGAAGGCATTCCCCCAAACAGCTCTGACTTTAGACAAACTGAACGTCAGGTGAAAATCGCTGTATATTTAGAGCTGGGACAGCGAGGCCACTCTATTCCCAACGGAGCCAAGCTGTCAAGCAAGCTGGAGGCAAACAAAGCTGCGCCGCACAAACTAATAAACCAACAGAGACAAATAAACAGTGATAAACACAGGGGCCACTTCTGCCCATTTCTGTCCTTTATGGGAGTGGAAAACAATGTGGTGAGCAATCTATGAACTCTATGGGACAGAAATATCACAATAACAAATATCAGGCCTCTCGCCTAATTCGCCGGATTGGCTGCACGCCGTCTCCGGGGAATAGCCAAATAGGGCTTTGATGGGAGGCTTGTTAAGAAACATTGACTCTGCGAATCCTATTTGTGCACGTTTGTTCTGTCGGAGAAAAGGGAGCCGCGCTAGGTTTGGCTTCAGGCCACGGTTTGACAATTACCACGCACAGCTGGATCCAGATAAAGCATCTGAACTCCATCTCTGTCTGGTTTTCTAAATGACATATCCACTTGTGACTCAACGTCTCACGAGTAATTAGTCGGTAAATACGACTATAACTTCTGCCGTAAAAAGACGGTTCTTTCAGCTTTTGTTAAAACGGATTGGTGTCATGATGAGACGACAGTTCGCGACGCCAAATGTCTCCTCCCAGATGACGGCGAGGAGGAATCGAGTGTATTAATTAAAGAATCGTGTTTTTCCCCAAGAGGCCTTGATATGATCGGGACAAGATAGACTCCTTTAATTAGACGGTGACCTTTCATCGTGTCACTCTTGATTTGATGAAAAAACGATGGCACCTTTTGTTTTTCTAAGAATATTTTAAGTAGTTTTGTGCAGAGAAAAAAGGTGAAATTACATGTATTATAAGACATTAGCTTGTACGCACAACTGCTCAAGGTAAAAAAAAAAGTAAATAAATAAAGGTGAAATGTCTGCAACAGGCTAATCGCTGGGAACAGTTGAACTTTAATGGACTGGACTTTAACTCATAAAAACCCAAAGGACCACCTTCGACTAAAAGCATCTGCTGATCTAAACTGTTGATCCACTAATTCTGTGAATAATTGGTGTAAAATACAGCTTTTATTTTTACATTTTACAATATATACAAGGTGTCCCAATACATATACACACCTTTTAGCAGCTGATAACTCAATTGTTTATGAATTTTTGCAGATTACACCCATTGAAATCAATTATGGCAGCCAGACTAAACTCCCAAGAAAGGAAATTCATTCTAAAACACGACTGGAAGGATGAAAATACAGTTGAAGTGCGGGATAATTCAGGAGGGAGTTTCAAAAAGAACCACCAACAGTTACCATCAGTCAAATTAGAAATAAGTTTGAAGCTGACGGAAAAATAAAATGAAGTTTGTAAATGCTTTTACATTTGGAAAAGTGTACAATTACAATAAACAACTAATTTATAATTATTTAAAGCAGAACTTGGCAGGATTTTCCCTTTAATTAGACAGTTTCAAAGTCATTCTAATGGTTAAATGTCTTGTTCGGGGCAAAATAGAAGCCTCCCCCCTACCCATTAGCGCCCAATCTGCCATTTGCAACTTCTCTGTACCGTTCACCTAGAGTTCGTCTAGGTGGTACAAGATCTCGTCTCTCGCGAGAAACGTCACGATTTGCGGCACTAAGACACGAACCCTCCCCCAGACAGGTATGACATAAACACAAAGCAGACATACGTTCATTTACAACAACAGAGCTAACAGGGAAGAGGACGTTTCAGAGAATGTTAAGAAGAAACGACAGAGAAACCAGACCTGGGTTGGCTTTGGTCGAGCTTTAGCTGAACTACACATAAGAATGTCAAACAGATGCAGATTCGACACTGCTGCTGCACTTATACGTACAGCTCAGATCTATTCTTCATTGTTGGTGTATTTCAATATACCACATTGGCCCGAATATAAGACGACCCTGATTATAAGACGACCCCCTCTTTTTCAAGACTCAAGTTTGAAAAAAGACTTTTTGAACACCGAATTTAATTTTTATGCAGAAAATAATTACAGTACATCTGAAACAAATGATTCTAACAATATATTCGAGAGAAAAACCCATGTTATTTGGCCTCATTCAAATCATGCAAAAACTGTCCGTCACATCTTAATATCTGAACATTTAAATATGTAAACTAAAGTGCAATCACTTTTGTAAATGAATGGCTTCTGGTTTTTTGAAATGTAAATAAACCAATCTACTGTGATAAAACAACAAAATTGCAATAACTGCATTAACCATTAAAGTGAAGTCTAACTGTGTCTGTAGGCTTGAAACAAATCTGAATAAGAAAAACATTGCAATAAAATAATGCTACCGATATTTTTATTTTTCTCCTTCGTGACAGGGGTTCGGTTTGGCCTGGGGAGTTAAGTTCAGCATTCGCTTTAAAGATATCGGGCGCCACCTAGTGTTGTGAATGGGTATAATGTCTAGACCCCGAATGTAAGACGACCCCCACTTTTTCAGTCTTATTTCAATGCAAAAAACACCGTCTTATATTCGGGCCAATACGGTATTTGCATTCTCTTGTTGACTATTATTGGCTATAACGGGTGTTTACGGTGTTTGCTCGTTTATGAACAATGCCCGGTTGTTCGCCTGCTAGCAGACATGCTCGCTAATGATCTCCATCACGTCGCCGGCTTCATCCAAACCACATAAACATTTAATGGTTGGTTTTGCAACAATGAATATGTACTCAGAAACTGTAGAGGGGGGGCTCTGCTGAGACAAAAACAGCAAAGAAGAACAAAAACCAACGAAGAAGAACCAAACAGTAAAATCCTGCCAATTTCCCCTTCAAAGTGTGTATATATAACATCTGACTCCTGGCTTCTATCTCTATTATACAGAAGATCTTACTATCCATTGGACCCCCTCAATTGCTCTATGGGCCCCCCAGAAATGTTGGGACCCATGAATTTGTCATTTTTACCCCCTCTTTACAGCACCGCAGACCCCAGGGGTAACATGAATTATTAATATTTAAGGATAATAGGAGGGTTAAATAAAGAGAACTGCCACACAAGTCACCCTAAGCCCTTATGGGTTCATACAAAACTGGAATCGACATTGAAAAATAAAAAAAAAAGGGTTCTTTTTGCATTTTGCACAAACTAAAAGCTGTTTCTTCCAGGACGTCAAGCTACATCTAAGACAGATGGGTTTAGCGTTTAATCTCGTTTGGTGGTAAAACTCTGCGTGAAAAGGCGAGATGCTTCGACATAGTTCAGCCGAGCTTCAAAGAAAAGTTCAAGTAACAGCCGACCCCTGAAGGCAACACTCTTCATTTGAGCCAATTAAACAAAGCAAAGCCCTGCAGAAAACACAGGCATCGATTAAAACAAACGAATAAAGTTTAAAGAAGTTTAAGAGCAGAGCAGGTAAAAGAAGCAAAATGAGGACGCGTCATCTTCAGTGACATCTAGTGGCAAAGCTACTGATTGCAACGTTCTGTTTTCACTTTACACCCAAAAAAAAAAGTAATTTCCAGCTGGATTTGGTTTGTGTGTTTATCTTTATCAGATTTGCAAAAAAAAAAAAAAAAAAAAACCTGACAAATGTTGCTTTGTTTTTTCTTCAGTGACATTATTTCTAGTCATCATGACCTTTGGAAGCGAACAAGAACCAAAGGGTAAACGATAGATTCTGGTTCTAATTAAATCTGTATTAAAGTGAATAAAAAGAGATGAAAAGTATTCCCTGTTTGCGAAGGTACAAACGGTTTTAACATATTGTACGCTGCAAGAATAAAACTATTTATTCTGATATTAAATGAATAAATATGCAAAATCGCAACTATTATGAATCTAGTTTTGCTGTATTCGTTAAAAGGATGCATGAAAAACACACTTCACCTCATTTCTATGCATTTATTCTTTTGTATTTTTTTTTTAATCTTTTTGTTTGGACTAAAAGGAGAAAGCTACAGAGAGAAACCATGTTTAACAGCTGATTACTTTTACATTTGACATTTGATATAATGAATTTTGATAAATCACTTTTTTCTCTATTTTTAACCTTTAAGTGAAAGTGAAGTGAGTGTGTCTTTTATTTATTTTATTCATTTTAGGACTTTTAACTATTCGATATTATTGTTTTATTTAGAACATGGTTGTAGATCCATGTACTTTTTTTAAATTGTTTTTAGTTTTTCTTTTTGTTTGTTTTATGATGTGTAGCACTTGTTCTTATTGTTTAAATGTGCTATAGAAATAAACTAGATTGGAAAAATCTGTTTGTTTTTTGTGTTTTTTGTTTTTTTTTACATTTAATTCACAGATTATGTAGATGTTCATAAAACCTCAGATTGAAGTTGAAGGTAATTATATCAAAAACAGAGAAAACTGAAGACAGACCAATTTTTAAGCCAAATATATCATTAACTGATTATAAACCCAGTGTTTCCATCCACTGTCATTGATCCAACTCCATGGATTTTACTAGTGAATGAATCAATGTTATAGAAGATGACGGTGTTTCCATGGCAACTATGGAGCCTCTGAACATCCGCATGGGTCATATTTGATGATCATGAAAAGATTAAAAAAAAAATGTATTTTACACCAATTATTTACATGGATTGATAGAATTAGTAGATCAACAGGTATTAAACACTTTACATTACTGAATCATTTTGGGTTTTGTGGGTTAAAAATAATTAAATATGGGAAATTTGGAACTACCACAAAAGTAACACTGGGCCTCTATGGGTTAAATATAGTATGTGCTGGTAGAATGGATGCTGCTTCATAAAAAAAAAAAAAAAAAAAAAAAAGCTGGATCGGCTCCATCTCTAGACGTAAATGGCTCAGAATATGATTACACACTAATCTGGGCATAATTATGAACATCACATCATACCTCTTTAATTATATCCTCCTAAATTCATGCAAATCTCTCACTCTGGACCTTGAACGTCTCCACGGAGCAATGGGAAACCAACACAGTCGTCCTGAAAACAAAGCACTGACAGTTCCTGGAAACGCGCGGCTCTTCCCCTGACAGCCCGAAAACTCGTCTGAGGTGGGATGAATGAAACCCCACACCTTTATCTCGCACATTAACCGTTTCTCCAGATGTAAACACAGCCAGCCCAGGCAGTAAATGACAAGATTTGTCTCGTTTGCTTTTGATATGAGTGATAATATTTAGAGAGGGGATGGATGAACTAGGTGTGCCTGTCTGGGACTGTGATGTGTTTGACAAAAGATTTGAGTTTTTAATTGCATTCTTCACTCTGCATGAGAAAGAGTCGAGTCCATGCACATAAATACGGTGGCAGCGGGGGAAGGTCAGGAGAACTTTTAAAACTATTCCGGCAGGGATAATCAAACTTTCAGGTGTTTCCCGTTGTAGGTTCATTCTATAGTAAACTAACGATTCTTTTTACTGACTCGATTCTTTCGGTTCGTTTATCTGTAGTGATCTCGATTCGTTTGATTCAGTAATTTCTAAACCATCCGTTGGTGCCAAGTTACTTTGGATATGCTCGGTCTACTTAACATCTCATAACAAGTAGAAGAAGTAACAGGTCCAACCTTTAATATGTATCTCAAGGGTCACCAGTCCTGGTCCTTGAGGGCCACCATCCTGCATGTTTTAGATGTTTCCCTCTTCCAACACACCTGATCTCTGTAGCTCGGCAGAAGCCTGGGAAAGACTGTCAGGTGTGAAGGAGGGAAACATGTGAAACACGCAGGATAGTGGCTCTGGAGGACTAGGGTTGATGACCCCTAACCTATCTATTGTATCATCATTGCTACGCTTTCCTTTTACTTAAACAAATTATGTTTACAAACATATAATATAACCACAGTTTCTTTTCTTTCATGCTGTTTTTATTTATCGCTCTACTTCATGGACGGTATACAAATAATGTTATTTTATCTTGTTTAGAATATAACTGCTATAGGTCAAGGGGAGGTCATTCTAGAAGCCTTTGGTGTTTCCCACCTCACCTGCACATGTTCGAACCCATGTATCTGTTTTAAGTTATATCTATATGTGCAAATACATACAAATCTGTTCACTGTCCATCTATGAATAATGTAATTAATTCAATTATAAAATTTATTAAGAATATCAATATATCAATAAAATCTATCTATCTATCTATCTATCTATCTATCTATCTATCTATCTATCTATCTATCTATCTATCTATCTATCTATCTATCAATCATCCCTCTCTCTCTATCATTCATCCATCCATCTAGATTTATCAGAGATTCACAAAGTTTTTCAATGACTCATTCATTCGTAAAAAAATAAGTTTTACTGGTGAATCAATGTTGTAGAAGATGACGGTGTTTCCATAAGGGTTGAGAATCTTAGTTCTAAGGCTGAAGCGATACGATGCATCTTGAAACAGAATCTTTGATCTGATATATTAAAGATACGTGTGTGGCTTCTCATGATGCGACATGATAAGATTCGCACCCAAATCAGGAAAAAAAAAAAAATTCTTTCGGCTTTTCCCTTCAGGGTTCGCCACCGTGAATCAGATTCATATATATTGATTTTGGCACACCCAAATCACGATACAGAGCAATTAAACACGTTCTGATTCAACAAATTTGTTCTGTTAAAAAAAAAAAAAGAGCAGTGCAATTCAATGAGCTGATGTTTTATTTATCAAATAAAACCATGAGTTTTTATAAAGTGTCATTAGTTCAATTTCAGAACATGTGTCTCACATACAGTCGGTGAAAAAGTATCGGTGCATCCCATAATGTCACGTATTTGTAGTGTGGGTAATACAGAAAAATGTTCCGTCACTTTAAGAGACACCTGCACAATGATCGAATTTTATCGATATAAAAATTCAATAACTGAAGCTTCTTGAAATCATTCGAAATATTGATACATATGCGATAATCCTCCCATCCCTAGTTTCCACGGTAACTACGGAGCTTCTGAACATCCAAATGGGTCATATCTGATGAACACGAAAAGACGACAAACTGTATTTTACACCAATTATTCACATTTATTGATAGATTTAATGGATCAACAGCTATTAAACAGTTTATTTTAGTAGCTAGCTTTGGTTCCCAGTGGATGTTTGGGTGTTTATGGGTTAATATAATCCCCACAAGCCAACGTCCTAATGTAACATAAACCTGCTGAAGTGCTAATTTCTTGACTTGAGCCTCAACAGACCAAAATGCAAAGCAGAATGAGGTTTTGTCTTTGCACATTGTCAACACAACGGAGTGTAAAACCCAAAGCTTTCACCACCAGGATGGAATATAACAACTACATTTGCAGTTGCAGCCTCTGAGGAACTCTTTCCGGAGGGTTTCCTCACAGGTGTTCCATGAAATGTGTTAAAATATGCAAATTGCAATTAAAGTTGAAGTGTTCTGATGATTAAGCTTCAATACGTCTGATCAGGAGAAAGAAAAGAAATTAGATTTTTCAAGCTGACAGTTTCTCGTCTCATCGATCGATCGGAGTTAATCAGACAAATAAAGCTGCTGTGACGCATCTGAACATCATCGGTATTTTCATTTCATCATATCACGAAGGCTGCACGATAGATGCTTTTATCAGAGGACGGCATGAGCTCAGAGCCCCACAAACCCACCTTTTGTGCAGAAACAGATGTGCAAGGTGACTGTGTATATTCACACAAAACACACTGAATATATTAGGCAAATACAGTGCATTTTAATGAACATCCATCTGTGTAAAATAAGCAGATTATTCATTTTACGCTGAATTTATCAATGAGGCGCCTGACTTTTGGAAGCAATTTATTTAGAAGGTTGGACAAGTCTTACCATTTATTACCACTTCTAGCATGTGGGTTTAGGTGACTGCAGGATATTAACATTATTTAGACAGTTAGTGTCAGGATCAAAGTTTTCAACACGTTTTTTTTTTTCATCAAACATTCAGTTCATTTCTGTCGATCATTATAAAGGTACATTTTTCTCTGATAGACTTCATAGTCCATAAAGAAACTAGACTAGACAGAACTTTATTGATCCCTTTGGCTTTTTGACACTCTTGCAATGTTGACATTTTGCTTATGTTGTTATAGTTTGGCTCGATTTTATTGTTTCTTAATGCTTTCATTAATTGTATTCACTGTGCTTTTATTCTTCTGTACAACACTTTGGTCCACTGTGGTTGTGCTTTAAAAACAAAGTTGGATTGGATCCTTTGGGCAAAACCCTCAGGAAATTGAGGTTTCAACAGCAGCACAAACACTACACACACACACACACACACACACACACACAAGAAATAACACAAGAAAACAGCAAAAACAATACCTTTATAAAAAAACAAAAAATAACATTGGGAAAAACAGGCAGTTGCATATTGTAAAGTATGAGTAGAAATAACAAGTAGAAAGATAATAATAATAATAATTGTTTTTATTTTTATAATTTAAAATAAAAAATTTTTCCAAACCTGCTAATACAGTATAACAAGTGTCAACGAGTGTCAAAAAGCCAAAAGGATCAATACAGGATAAACTTCAATAATAATAATAATAATAATAATGATAATAATAATTATTATAATCCACCATAACTATAACTAAAAGTCAATTTTAATCCAGTCTCTTGTCCAGTTTAATAATAATAATAGTAATAATAATAATAATAGTTCCTAATCCCTCTATCGCTCTTTTCCTGTCATCACCCTACTGCCAACGATCTAATGAAGCATGAAAACATCACAGGAAGGAGATAAAACTCATCAACAACTGCTGACACTGGTGATTATCCTATGCCTTCCTTATTGCTTATCACTTTACATCCACAGGAAGAGATGCAGGCCTCCACCAGAAATTAATCCCTCAAAATCATGTCACCTCACAATGTTGAGGCAGCTTATTTGGGACGCCTTTGTTAGCCGGGACAGAGATTAATGTCAAGCCACAGGAGTCTGGGAAATAGATGTCAACGCCCGGTGGAAAAGGGCTACGAAGGCAGGGGAACTCAATTGCCGTTTCACACACTGGTGCAAAGGCGAGTGTGGTTGATGAAATGGTAAAATGCCAATTAGGAGGAATTATCAGCTCTAGGAGAGGTCTGCAAATCAGGTATGGGGGGGTGGGTTTAAACCACGATGGGTGTACAAACAGGTGACAAATTAAAGGAAAATCCAACGGTAAGTGTCTTTATACTTTATCAGGCAAGTGACTGTTTTTGGTCATTTCTACATACATTATAATAAGACAGTGACAGCAACAACTCCAATTAGAGGAGGGTAGTCGCTTTTCCATTGGACATCTGCATAAAACTTTATTAACAGGATTTAGTAAATGTCGTAAAAAACCAGAAGTGCGTAATGTCAATTTTCTGATTAAATCCCAAATATGATCATTTGTTTATTAATCGTGAGATGACACCAGAAGCCATTCTATAAATATGGCGACAAATGTAAATATGGTGTTTATTTACAGATATATTTATTATTATCATATATTACTCCTCTATCTGGTACTAAAATATTAAATTATTCAGTTTCCTGGTGTGTCCTCACATACCGCCACCATGTTTCTGTTAAAACTCTGTTTTTCTTTTCTTTTTTATTCACATAACTCTTTGTGAAAAAAGTCTTTCCATTGCAGTTTTGCATAATATACCAATTTTGCAATTCCCGAAAAAGCACCTCTTATGTTTTGGCAAAATTGTCCTTTTTCATTCAGACATTATTATATTTGCGATATTTGAGAGTCAATGGAAAAGTGACCAGGAAAAGCACTTATGTTGGTCTAATGTTCTATTATTCATATTCCTTTCACCTTACATGTGTTTGTCTTATAATTTTTTATACTTCTTGGATTATTTTGTTTGTTTTTTTGTCACTTAAAGATAAGAAATGGTAACTTCACTGACCTTGATATTTGATGTAACAATGAAAAATGTAGATTTCACCAAATTAGGTATTGTTACGTCCTCCAAAAACACACTAAAGGCTGAAATTTGGGATTCCAGAGTATTTCTAGGAGTGTCCTATAAAGGGTTAATACGGTGCCGAGCCTATTCTCATTTCTATACCGTTATCATGGCATCTGTGTTAACATTTCAGAGCTGTGTGTGGACACCAAAGAACACGGAAAATCCTGTCATGGGTCACATTAAGTTCACTTGTCTCCTCATTTTATCAACACAGCACTTAGCATTAGCACCTGGCATTAGCAATTAGCATTAGCACTTAGCATATTAGACGCTTGAAGCTCACCTCCAGATCTTAAATCAGTACCTTGGTCCAGGGTACTGACAGAAGAATTAACCTCCACATATTGTTCTTTTATTTTCTATACACATATTTATTCTATTCTATATTCTTTTTATTTATATGCATATTTAGTCTATCTTCTTTATTCCATAATATTTCTATCTTATAAATATGATCTTGTTTGTAAAGTGCCGGCTCAAAGAAGCACCGGGATTTTCCTTTTTGATGTAAAATCTGAAACGACAAATAAAGTCTGTACCTGGTTTTGTTTTGAGGGGAAAATGAAATCGCACTGTAAAAAAAGACCCGTCTAAAAACAAGATTAAGAAAAGAAATATCTGAAATATCTGTTCATGCAGCGGGATAATTTCACTAGATATGATACTTGGATTCAGTTAAATAAGCATGTTTACAGATACTTAAAATAAGGAATTAACTCTTAAAGCATAATAAATTATCTAAGTTTTTTTTTCTTTTTTAATCTTGGAACCAAATTATTTGCAGTGCACCAATGCGTTGTCTTATTTGGATATGATAAATGAAAAAAAAAAAAAATCCACCTTTCCGCTTTGCATCTCTTCAGACTGCACAACATTTTTCTTCAGGCATTAAAAGCATCTGAAATTTG
This sequence comes from Maxillicosta whitleyi, assembly GCA_029822895.1. Classification (NCBI taxonomy): domain Eukaryota; kingdom Metazoa; phylum Chordata; class Actinopteri; order Perciformes; family Neosebastidae; genus Maxillicosta; species Maxillicosta whitleyi. The sequence continues at coordinate 13,432,534 of JAPSES010000115.1, forward strand.
ATCATTTATAATTTATAGAACTAAAACGAATGCCTGATGCCTGCTAATGGATACAAACTGACTGAAAATCCGGACATTCTGAAAACATTACAGCATAAAATCAGCTGTTTTCCCAGCGGTACTGCAGTCATTGTCAACCAGTGAAGCCAAACATGACGTCTTTGTACGCATCAAAGCGGGAGGACTTGTCAAGTCTGGTCATGTGACTCAAGTCTTCACCTCTCATTAAATGCAACAAAACCTTAATTACAGCGTCATTTCGATGTCTGTTATAGGGATGTGTTACCCATTAACACTAGGATTTTCCTTTAATTTGTCACCATTTAACCTTTAACATGACTGTGTAGCTTAGTGGTTTTACACTGCTGACTTTGGTGCGGAAGGTTGGCAGTTTGATTCCCAGGTGGGCCCTTGGCCATATACAGGTAGTCCTCGGATTACGAATGAGTTCCTTTCCTATGCTGTCAACATAACCCGAATGTCCGTGCAAGTTGGAATTAACCCCTAAATACCCCTTAAATCTCTAAATAACTATCATAATACATGTATTATACTTGATATTAATAAAGTAAAAAATAAGAACCAGCACTTACTGTACGTACAGTATACAGTACGTATGTACAGTAATAGCGGATGAGACTCTGGCGGCATTAAGTCGAAATAACGCAAGTCGGGTACGTCGTAACTTGTTTTCTACAATTTCTTGTTCATTTTAATGCCTTTTCCGACTAAAGGTCCATTTGTTTGGACACAAAGAATAATACGAACAAAAATATCTCATAATAGTTGAATTTCAGAGCTGCTATTTATCCATTTAACATGTTTTCTTAATAAAAAAAACCCAAAATCACTTCAGTTCTTACGTCAATATCTATGACAAAAACTGTGCTTTTATTCATTCCATGTTTTCTTTTCTGTCTGTTTTAGTCACATGACACACGCAGGAGTTAGGACTGGATTACAGAACCACTGTTTCTGATGACGTCTGACGGTCTAATAATTTTTTCCGCCGCTGTACAACTGCGTATGTGATGGATATCTCATCTGCGTGTCATTCAGCTCCATTTGAGAAGAAACATGTGAGTGAAATACAATCCGAAGTACATCACAGCTGTAATGTAACGCTGTAAACTTAATCCTATTATTATTATTATTCACATCAAATTTAAGGCTTTTATCAAAGATTTTTAGCATCTGTATCATCGGAAGTTTCCTTTACTTGCATGCACCTCCTGGAGGAATGTCACAAAAGTTAGATTTGAAAGAAACAATGAAAAATTGGTGACATTTGGAAGAAGAAAGGAGGAAAAAAAAAAGCACCGGGCATGCTTTGCAAAATGACCGCGGGGAAATATAAACAGTAGACAGTAATAAATGAGCTGGAACTCAAAACAACCTGCATTCTGCTTTAAAAATGTTGGTGTTGGATGACATTGTCCTACTGCGGTCTGGCTAGGGGTGATGGCTACTCAAACAGATCACAGGCAGCTCGTCAAGCAGTCAATATTGACTCAGCTGTTGTGTTGTTAGTGTGCGACATGGCTGGATAACTGTGTTACAGAGCAGCATGCATCCTGCCATGCCTTTGCGGTTTTCTATCCGAGCCGTATATAGGACACCTGCCGACATTACACTGTTAACGCAGCCACAGCAAGTGTGAAAAAAGGTTCTGTTAGTGAATCAGATGGTTTAGGACACCGGGAAAAAAAAAAAAAAAGGTGTACATGCAGTATTTGACAGCTCCACCTTTGGTTTTGATCACAGGAGACGTTCACTGTCATGTTTTTTTTTTTTTTTTTTTATAGTTACATTGTGTAAAAATGAGTTTTGTAATAGTTTTATGTGTATATTCGATAATGGAGAATCAGATAGAGTTTTCATCACATCCCAAATTAAAGTCTGGACTTTATGGAGGATAATGAACGTGTGAGAACATGACTGACGCTGCTGTGGGGCAAGGGTACAACATCAATAATAATAATAATAGTAATCATAATAATAGTAATACTAGTAATAATAACAACAATAACAATAATAATAACAATAATAATAGTAATACTAATTATAATAGTAATCATAATAATAGTAATACTAGTAATAATAATTACAACAACAACAATGATAATAATAATAACAACAAAAACAACAACAACAATAATAAAATAATAATAATAATAATAATAATGGGTTAGATTAATATAGCGCTTTTTTACAAATGTATACTCAGAGCACACAGTGGATCCATTATTCATTCTTTATTTCTAAAATTCAACAAACATAAAAAAAAAAAAAAAAAATCCATCTTTTTAATGAACCTGGCAGGCCTTATCCCAAAGATGACAACACAATAAATATCAAATCATTCTGACTGATGGTTCTGGAGAATATTTCTTCACGGACGATGGGTCATTGGACTAAAAATTAATGCAACTAGGGATGAAAAAATATATATTATGAACATTACATTTTTTTTAAAAAGTGGCAGTGAATGTCTCCTGTAATCAAAACCAAAGGCGGTGCGGTCAAATACTGCATGTGTGACTGTTTTTTTTTTTTTTTTTGGTCAGTGTACATATGGGGTTAGGTCTTCATTGGCCGAGGCGGCGGTGCAGTCCTGCGCATGTGCAGCACATTCAGAGAGACAAGAAATCAGACAGAGAGCAGACAGAACAAAGCCAAAAAGGGAAGAACAGTTTGGAGCTGCGTGGGGAGGGTTGTGGTTCTACTTACATTTGCAGCCATTGTCCCACAAATAGCCGGGTAGACACTCCTGACACTTAGGCCCTGTAGTGCCCTCCTTACATATACAAAATCCTGTGCCATTACAGCGATCATTGACTGAGCCAACGCGATTACAATTACAGTCTGGAAAAACAAAACACACATACACACACAGGCTGGAAACAGGGCAGCACTTTGACTTCCCCTGCAAGATTTTCACAGCGTGGACCGCAGTCCTCGCACTCAATTACGCTCAGCAGCAATGTGCTTACTTAGAGGGGAACTGATACAGGAGAAAAAAATGCAACCATTTCAACTGTGATGGAGACAGAATGAGGAAGGAATGGTGTGGACTCTAGATGTATGAACACTTTAAATTCCTAACAGTTCAATCACTTTTACCGTTACATCAGTTTTTTTTTTTTTTTACAACATGCCATGAGCAAATAACGCAAAGCATTACCAGTAGCTTTGACTGTAGATGGACATAATGGACTAATCTGCACATGCTCAGTCTAGATTTGGGTTCATTCATACAGGTGTAAATAGTATAAGATGGAAGGAGAGAGAAGATGGACACAGGTATGATGCAAAGAATGGATGGAAAGTCAGAGAAGAATGTTAGAGCAGTACATTGAAATGGGCATTGTTGTAATATGTTCCTTAAAACTTGATCGGGAAAGTCACTATTTTTGGTAATTTCTGCCTATATTACATGACAGTACTAAAACAAAACCATTATTAGAGGAAAAACGCGTACATTTAAGTGTGCCGGCGTGGGTCCACGGGTCTGGGATGAGATTGAAACTTGATAAAAATAAAAATAAATGTCTTTTTAAAATTTTTTTTTTATATGTTTAAGAAGTGATTTAAGCAAAAACTGCTGCTGCTCTATGTGTAGTGTAACCATATATGGTCTCATGAGTCAACACAAAAAACAGAAAACAGCTTTTTCAAAATATGCCTGACTAATTTATTCAGATGTAAATTCTGTCTCCGTTCCTTGAGAGGCTGAGCAGTCATGTGACAGCGTAGATCTAAAAATAACTGTCAATCAAAATGGGATTCAGCCACTGACCCTCCAATCATCACGCGGAAGCTCAACAAATTCACTAAAGTAATAAACTCTTGTTAGTTCCTCCAATAAAACATTAAGGCTGAAATTATGGAATTTTAGAAATTTTTTTTGCTACTTATGTGCAAGGAACCAAATATGGTAACTTCACCAACTTTGGTTTTCTCTCTTTCAATAATAAATTTTTATTAAAAAATCAAAAAAGTAATAACATTGTGTATGTCTTCCACTAAAACAGTAATGCCGAAACTATGGAATTTCAGAGTTGGTTTTCTTTCTACTTACAGGCAATGAACCAAATATGGTAACTTCAATGACTTTGGTTTTTTTTATGATAATAAAAAACATCACTAAAGTAATAAAGCCTTGTTAGTTCCTCCAATAACACACTCGGGCTGAAATTATGGAATTTTAGAGGTTTTTTTTTTTTTGCTACTTATGGGCAAGGAACCAAATATGGTAACTTCACCAACTTTGGTTTTCTACATGACAATAAAAAGATTAACAAGTAATAAAGTCTTGATAGATCCTCCAATAACACAGTAAGTCTGATATTATAGAATTTCAGAGTTGTTTTTTTCTACTTACAGGCAAGGAACCAAATATGGTAACTTCACTGACTTAGATTTTTTTTTTTTACATAATAAAAAAATCACTAAAGTAATAAAGTCTTGTTTGATCCTCCAGTAACAGAGTAAGTCTGAAATTATGTGATTTTAGAAGTGTTTTTTTGCTACTTACAGGCAAAGAACCATATATGGTAACTTCACTGATATTGCTTTTCTACATGAATTTTTTTTTTTTTAGTCACAAAAGTAATACAGTCTCGTTAGATCCTCCAATAACACAGTAAGTTTGAAATTATGGGATTTTAGAGTGTCTGAGTGTCCTATAAAGTAAAAAAAAATCTAGCCTGACCCTACATTTTTACTCACGGTGATGAAACGGCAGAGGTCATTAGCTATGATTCGATCTGGAATATCTTTGGGAAAAAAAAAGAAAAAAAAAAAAACTTGACAAAGAAACCTGCCAAGTCTCTGGTGTCCTACACTCAACTGACCTTCCAGCTTTCCGCAGCAACTGGCGCTCTGTGCAGTCAAAGTGACACTGATTTTGACAGCCTCTGACCGTCACATTGCACCTTCTGTGGCTTCGCCGGCTGCACGTGGCTGCGCCCGAGTGACATCCGGGGGTCAGGCGCGAGGAGAAGAGGTGACGGCAAGTGACAAACGGGCGGGGGAGGGGGGTGGGGGGTCAGAGCGAGAGGCAGGATGGCGATGAGTTTGGCACGAGGTAACGCCTGGGCGACTCTTAACGCCTTGTGACGGGTTTCAGCTGCTGCTCCTGGGGCCATTTCATGTATATGACATATGCACTTGCGTGGCACCTCTGACTGGCGGTGTGACTCCACCGCGACATTTCTCTCAGAAAACTCTTGTTGCTTGTCAGACTCCCCCCTCCGGACTCACAAATGCACCTGGCACTGAGCACTGTGAACACACTCTTCACATGCTAGCAAAAGAATCCAATAGGGAACCCAACTACCGCCTTAGGACCTGCGATATGCAATTTTCACACATTCCTTCACATAAGAAAAGCAGGTGATGGAAAATATAAACGTGTCTTTAAAAAAAAAAAAAAAAGTCATCGACAAAGTAGCAAAAACATTGGATTTTTTTTTTTTTTTTTAAAGGTGGGTTTTCACTTCATGAATGCAAACGAAGCACCACCTTCACAACTGAATCACGGTTACTAATTTTTACACGGTGTCGTTTTTAGAATCACACATGTAAAAACGCACCTTCATGTTTCGCAGCTACAAAAGGGAGGGGTGCAGTCATGAGGCGGGCTGGAATCAAATCCTTCAGATTTGATTGGCTCGTTTAACAGTGGGTGTGAACAAATGGAGCTGTGGAGAACGTGACCACCGGCCTGTGGTCTTAGTGTCTTTAGTGGTTTTATGTGTTTTACTCATTACCTCCGCCAAGGAGGTGATGTTTTTGCTGGTGTTTATTTGCTTGTTGGTTTGTTTGTTGGTTTGTGTACAACATAACTCAAAAAGTTATGGATGGATTTGGATGAAATTTTCAGGATAGGTTGGTAATGGCGAGATCTGGAAGTGATTATTTTTTGGAGGTGATCCAGATCACCGTCTGGATCCAAAATAAATAAAATTATCTATCTACGTTCACACACTGGAGAAAATCTAAATCTTACCAAATGTATTTTTCTCATATTTGGTCAAAATATGTCTTTCAATTTTAAAGCTTAAACAAGACGATGGGCAATAAAACTATTAAATAAATGTATTTATTATGTTTTATATTTCAGCACTAATTCTCATTATTTATTTTGATGACTTATTTGATGTATTTTTCAACCCCCTGGGGTTCTTCCAAGTACCCCCCCCCAGCTCATATTAACTATGCTGCAAAAAATCTAAATCTTACCAAGTGGATTTTTTTATCATTTCTTGTCCAAATATATCATCAGACTTAAAATAAGACATATTTGCCTAAAGAGTAACTTTTCAGTGAGATATAAGAACTGATTTTTAGACAACGGATCCAGAAAAATCATCTTATTTCAAGAAATCTTACTGAGATAAATTTCACTTATTCTATTGTCAAATTAACAACAACAAAAAAAAAAAATCTTGAATTGAGCAAAAAAAAAAAAAAAAATCTCCCAATGGTACAAGTGAAAATTATGGTGTAATTTAAATGCATGTGTAAGAAAACATGGCTTCTGCCATATATCACAATACTGTATTGGTATTAAAAAGTAAACTTTTTTTTTTTAGTTATTTATTCAAATGCAGATATTGCAGTGTTTCATTTTTGGTTTTCTTTATTGCTTATATTTATTATTGTTTAACACTGTTGTATTAAATAATGTTTATTTGAAGTGTTCTAAAAGCTTATGGTCTGAGCGGCAGATGTTATTTCCTTTGTTAGGATCGCACAAAAATAATGTTATGATGTTAATTATGAACTAATAGAATATGAACATTTGAGCAGGATCTTAAACTGTAATGACAGTAAAACATAATTGAAGTTTTAACAGAGGAATTATGTGATATAGTATTAGATTCTGTTGTGATCAAATAAAAATGTGTTTGTGCACATTTCTGATGTAATTTAATTCTTCCAGGAAATAATAATTTTTTTTTTATAAGTATCAAGATATATCGTGATATATCGTATCGTGATCCTAACATTGTGATTTGTATCGCATTGCCAGATTCTTCCCAAAACACACCCTTAATGTGTATATATATATATGTACGTCTGATGTGTTTGTTTGGCATTAAAAAAGTTAAATATATCGTGCAAAAAAAAAACCTACTCGTTCCATTAGGATAATGAGTGAAATAATTGTGCAAAAGCAGGAAAAAAAGAAAAAAGCAAAAGAGCTGATGTGGAGGACAGTGAAATAGACCAAGGCTTGAGATTGGTGAAGAAGTGATGAGAGATGATAATTATTCTGGTGACGAGTGAAAGACAAGTGGTGAGAGAGATGAAGTGAAAGCAGGGTGGAGGTGAAAGGGGTGTGGCAAGGGGAGGGGACTAACCTATGCACACATTTTCATCGTCCAGTTCTGCCGAGGCATTGCGGTAGAAGCCCAGCTTGCATAGCTGGCAGTGCTGGCCCCTAGTGTTGTGCTTACAGCTCACGCAAATGACGGTGTTTAGCAGCTCGATGTAGCTGCATCGGTTGGAGTGGCCGAAGCATTCGCAGTCTTGCAAAGAAAGGAGAACGTGTGAAGGCAGCACAAGGGAAGAAAGGTGGAGAAAGAAAAGAGAGACGCGGTAGAGGGGGAGCAGATTGTAGAAATAGTTGCTGTTGCTGTGAAGGGCTGCGGCGGTTAGGGTTAGCAAGAGTTTGAGCGAAGGCGCCATGGCATGCGAGGTTGACAAATGGAGAGACGCTGCATAAAAGATGTTGGGTAACGGATGAGAGGGAGAGTAGAGTGGGATTAGTCTGGCATGGGCACAGCCAGAGTTAGGAAAGACATCACATTAAAAAAAAAAAAAAAAGCACAGCGTTAGTAGGACTTGGAGAGGTCACATCACGTCAAGCACATCACAACACGAACGAGGCGAGGGAGGTTCCGAAATGACGGCACAGAGACACGGTTACATCAGGAAACACCACACAGCATAAGGCAGGTCACACCATGAATGAGATGGATTTGGAGGACTAGGGAACGGCATGGGGGGGTTGGAAACTGGACTGACCTCTGGTCTGAAGTGGTAGAAAAAAGAGGATGAGATGAAACTTTTTTTTTTTATATAAATGGTGCTTCATATACAACCCTCTTATGAAATGCATGACTTTTAACCCATAAAGACCCCAAAGCATCATCTGATCTAAAGTTTAACACCTTCTGATCCATTAATCCTACCAATACATGTAAATAATTGTTATAAAACACAGTTTGTCGTCTTTTCATGGTCATCAGATATGTTTGGATGCAGTGAACGTGGAAACATCGTGATCTTCTACAATTTCGACTCACCAGTAAAAAACTTGTTACTCAAAAGTTACACATGTAATATCTGACGTCACCACCTTTGGTTCTGATTCCAGGAGACATTCAGTGGATTTAACTGCACCA
>JAPSES010000115.1:13472063-13483159 GCA_029822895.1 Maxillicosta whitleyi
CTACTGACATTTAATGTGTTGGAATGAGCGTCTGTCAATCAATCCACCAGGGGGCGGGGCTCTGAATGAACCATACTCGACAAATACCAGGAAGAAAAGTCCAGTTTAATGAGAAGAAGAAGAAGAAAGGGCGGTCCGCACCGCCCCTTACCCCCATAGTATTAGAAGTAAAGTAGAAAAGTGACTACAATTAAATTCCTATAATTATGTTTTCAGCTCAACAAACATGTTTAGCATCTCTTTGCGTCCTATCGTCTGTTTCTAATGTAGTGTTTTATGGAAGCCCTATTGTTTCCAAAGTTTGTGCATTTCCAAAGAGTCACGATCCAGTTCCGACACTAGCGCTGGCTGAAGCTTCAAAAACCGACTGGAAATCAAACTTCCAAAAAGGAATGAGTCACCGCAGATTAATGGAACTGAGGCTGCCTTTGTTTATTTTGGGGGGGGGGGGGGGTGCTGTGAAGTGGCAGTATTCAACCCAGGCTCCTTGTGTTTTTCATTCAGATGTTCTTTTTTCTTTCACTTGGAGCCAGGTGAAAAGCATCGCTCCATTCGTTCCTCGGGCCAATGTCGGAGCAGAGGGAAAAGTGTTAAGGAGGGAGATGACACAGATAGCCCGGCTGTTGTGTTCACTGCCGTGTGATTGAAAAGCAGCGTTTTTCACCCTCGGAGCTCAATTTGACTCCTGAAATAAATAGAATAAATAGGCTGCTTTGGAGTAGAAGAAAAAAACTGATTCTAAGACGTAAATCATCTATTTTTAGGTGGTTTGGCTTCCATTAGCTTCTACATTCTCACTTCAAACATCCACCATCTAAACTGTTTAATACCCGTTGATCCATTAATTCTATCAATACATGTAAATAATTGGTGTAAAATACAGTTTTTCTTCTTTTCATGGTCATCAGATATGATCCATTTGGACGTTCAGAGGCCCTGTAGTTACCATGGAAACACCTTCATCTCCTACAACATTGATTCACCATGGAGTTTGGATCAATGACAGTGGATGGACACGCTGGGTTTAAGTTCAGTTAATGATGCATTTGACTGAAAAAGTCACTTTTTCTTCTGTTTTCCCTGTTATTAATATAATAACCTTTGACTTTAATCTGTGTTTTTATGAACATCAACATAATCAGTGAAATAAATATAGGAAAATACCTGATGTTCATTGAAAAAAAAAAATCATAAAACAATTAAAATAAATACACTAAACACTATAAACAAGTACATAAAAGTACAACAATGATATAAATAAAACAATAAAGTCCAGTAGTTAAAAGTAATAAAATAAAAACAAATAAATAAAAGACACAGAGGACCACACAACTCACACAGAGTTATATTATATCACGCTGTTGGACATAATAATCCTCCATTTTACATTGAGCTTTTATGAAATTATGCATGATAAGTGAATTAAATACAGGAAAATATCAGATTTTCACTGAAAAAACACAAAATAAAAAACTAAATATTACAATAAATGGTGATAGATCACTTAAGGAAAGTTAAATATAGAGAGAAAACATTTAGGAACTGATATAAAAGTAACATTAAATCCTTATGGGTTAAGTCTAAGGATGATAAAATATTTAATAGGCTAAGATTTGAGGTTATTCAGCCTTTTATTGAAATGTTTATTATTTCAAACGAAGAAGCAAATAAACCATTTGTACATGATTATCTTCATTTTTTTATCGTCTAATTTTGAGGTTGCAGCCATAGAATGCGGTAAAATATTCTCGCTTCATTGTTTTTAAATTTTTTGTTTGTATTTGTATACTATGAACACACATCAACCTGTTTTTTTCAGAAACACAAAGTTGATAGATTCATAACAACAGGCAATTTAGTTCCGTAAATCACATATCATCTACATAAAAGAGTTAAATACATAAATACAAAGGGAAGTCAATACTGGACACTTCTGTTTTTTCTATATCTGTTTTTATCTGAATCATTTGTTTTTAATTCTGCATATTAATATACCTGTATATACATTTTTGTCACTTTATCTTGTGTAAATACATGTAAAAACCTTTAAAACACTAATTCTTGTTGTGTTACTCTGATGATTTAATACTTAACTGTGCAAAACATTTGTTTTTTTAGTATATAACGACCAAACACATGCAATTCTCAGTCTCTGTATTAAGATATAACCAGGATGTACATGAAACATTGTACATGCAGAATTAAAAGCAAACAATTCAGGTAAAAACAGCTTTTACAAACTAAAATGCCCAGTGTTCAGCATGACGTCCCTTCGCATTAATGCTGTTAACTCTTCTATGCAGATGACATGTGATTTACAGCACTAACCTGCTGTTGTTAAGAGTCAAACTATCAAGTCTTTGATTGAAAAAAAAAGAACTAGAAAAGTCATATTCAGGTTCATGTGTGTTCAGTATAACAGAAAAAAAATTAGTAAGAATAGTTTTGCCACTTTCTCTTATAACACAGTTCCGTAAACCGATTGACGGTAAAATTTGCTGCTTTTATCTCTAAATTCACAAGAATTACCTTCTATTAGCTTCAATAGTATAATCTAATACAACACATAACAGGCTAAGAGTGTTTTACTGAAACATTTCTCAGATAATAGATTCACACTGTTTTGTTTTTTCAATTTATTGTCTATTTCCAGGTTGTAGTGGCAAATCTGAGCTATGATTATATTTGAAGATACTGCCTTTTTTTCAGTTAATCCAAAAAGCTGTATTTATTTTTCTCTTTTCCTGCGACTGAATTTCATTTCAGTGATGAATGGATGGATTGATTTTACCCTGCAGTACTGCTAATAATCACCCAGGTCCCTCGCAGCGCCCCATTATTTCTAATTATATTAATTATGTAACGTATTTTTGTGTCATATTTGGTCAAATGTTCTCCCGTTTTGTGTTTGAGCCTCACTCTAGTCACAGCTGTATTATATTTTCTGCAGAATAAGAATAAACAGTGTGCCCGGGTTGACAATACTGGCTGAAAATGAGCAATATTTATGTATGTGACCTGTGGTGGAGGAGTGGTGACCCCTGGCAATAGTGCAAAAAAAAAACAAAAAAAACAAAACAAATAAATAACAAGACAGAGCAATGCTGTTTGGTGACAATGTTAAATAAGGACACACTTTAAAAGGTAGAAGGTCAGACTGGATGGGGAAGAATGAGACACTCTGTGGACTCAGAATAAACTTTTACTTTTTTTTTTTTTTTACTGCAGTATCAGAGTTAGTTTAGACCATATTGAAACATCATCCAGATAAACCTACTGTAAACTTCGGCTCAGGTGTCGCCACAGACCAAATATACCTGTTATTTCCATGGGATGGGCATTTTTTAATCACTTAATAGCTCCCCATCCATTAAAATAGTAACAGTACACTGATCAGCCTTAACGTTAGTATAGCAGTGTTAATATTGTTAGTTATTTCATTACAACGGTATTTTTCCTTCGCAGGGTGGGCGGGCCTTAGAGTTTCGACATTTGCACTCGGAGTGGAGTTGCTGCTCCACTACGTTGAGAGGAGCCAGTGGAGGTGGTTCATCTGGTGACACCTCCCTGGGGAGGTGTTTCAGGCATGTCCATCCAGGAGACCTCAGGGACGACCCAGGACACGCTGGAGGGATTCTATCTGTGGTCTGGTCTGGTCTGGGAACGTCTCAGGAAGAGCCAGTGGAAGTGGCTGGGGAGGGGGCTGTGTGGGCTTCTGTGCTAAAGCTACTGCCCCCGTGACCTGTACCCGGAAAAGGGGATGAAGACGAGTACGATGTACTTGTCACTGGTTTGGGGATATGAGGCAGCAGGTGAACGTTCAGTCGTCACAGCTGATGTGTTAGTAAGACCAAAATGAGCGACACAAGGAACTACCGAAGCTTGACCATGGTCATATTGAAACAGTGATGACTGGGTTTCCACATGTACTGGTTTTGTTGGGTGTTCTTGGTCTGCAGTGGTTAGAACCAACAGGGGTTGTTTTGTTTAACCCCCCCTTTACAGTGCCCCAGCTCAGGACAATTAAGCACCTGTGGCATGAACTGGACAGACTGAAAAACATATGTGGAAATTTGGGAAACACTGATCAATTTAATGAAAGACTGAGACCAGACGCACTTTTAAACCCCCTCGGCAAAATATAATGTAAAATTCTGTTGGAAGATACTGTCCTATAATTTACATCAGATAGTCCTGTGTAAAACTACATACATATTTATATATGAAAATACTCAGATATTATAACTATACAAGGCTATTTAACCTTGAAAAAGTAGGTCAAGGTCACCTACTTTCAATAGGCTTCTGCTCGATGCCAAGATGCATCCACAGTATAAATTTGGTGCATATATCTTGATGCATTTTTCAGATAGTACGATTACATCATTGAATAGGCAGATGAAAACACGGTTCCCTCAGTCAAATGGCAAAAACCAACATGGATGAAGACAAGATTCAGCAGCTTTGCACAAAAACAACCCGTACAAGTGTAAAAGTACTTCTCTCTGATGCTGCATATTTAGTCAAAGCTGAGTTGTACAGAAAAAGTAGTTGGTCTGCAGTGGTTCATACCGACAAAAAACGGACAAAGGAAGGACAACTCAATCTCAGGACAATTAAGCATCTATGGCGTGTGCTGGACAAACAAGTCCAATCCTTCCCATTAACAATTTCTGGGAAAAAAAATAAAACGGGAAAATTTGGGAACCACTGAACCAGTAGAAGTAGAACCAACACATATGCAGACAAGATTCAGCAGCGTTGCACAAAAACAACCCGTACAAGTGTAAAAGTACGTCTCACTTTTACTATTGGAGTACAAACTTTCTCTGCAGTATCGTGTCTCTGATGCTGCATATATATTTAGTCCAAGCTGAGTTCCAGAGAAAGAGCAGTTAGAGGTAAAGTCAAGACAATATCAGACTCAGATCCTATAGAACCCTTTACAGTTTGGCACCAGGGGTAGAAGTGTGTGGAAGTGGCGGTTTGCGGCGGCACAGCGTAAATTAACTTCACATCCGGTCCTTTGTGGTTTAACCTTCAGCTTCTTTTAACACCGCCAACATTTTAATCAACGTCCAGAAATGATAGCGCCGTCGGCATAATGATGGAGAGTGTCAGCGAGGCCCACGGGGTCTCGTACCCAGCGGCGTTGTTGTGCTGCCAATCAGAAGTTCCTCCTCAATGTGGCTACCAGGGGAGCCTTCCCTTTTCGCCACCGCTCGCACCAACAGCCGCTCTGGCAGACGTGGGTTCAACAGCATTTCATCTAATTTCCTCCAGGGTTCCCCGTCGCGTACAATGCTGCGTCCAGACTTCCTGTTGGGGCTTCTTCGCTTTGAAAGCTCAGCGGGTCGACTATCCGACGTGGTCTTTATATATCGCCGGGCTCTATCAACCTATTGGTCTGTCAGTTTTAACTTTGCTTCCACTATCTTCCGTCTATTAATATTCATGGCGCTGAGGCATCTTTGTTTTTGTGTGGCGCTCTCAAAGTGATATTGCTCAAGGCATTATTGAGTGTGCCAGCCACCGCCTGTGAACTAAAGGTCCTGATATGTATTCATAAAATTACCCATGAGGCTGTGAGCTCAAATTGCTAGACAGCAAAAAAAAAAAAAAAAACAAAAAAAAAAAAAAAAAAAAACCTCCAGTGAAGTTTTGATTCCATTTTGTCTGAAAAGAATGCGGTAAACATATTCTTATATCTAAGAGTTTAAAGTTCTCCTTGAAATATATGGGAGGGAAAATATTGTTAGGAGCAAATTTATTATTTTTTCTTTATCCTGGTGGAAATGCAGCCTGTTGAGACTTAGCTTACCTGCAGCACTGTGTCTATGACCTCTGCAGTAATGGGATTCTGATTGACACTGTGGGTACAGACAACATATTGCGCCTTCCCACTGTCGATGGCAGCAACATCAACAAAAACAAAGCCCCGATGCAGCCGTAAACAGCGTTTTCACTTCCTATTCCTGCCATTATCTCCATGACTCCATTAAGCCATTAAGTCATCCACTTTGCTCTGTTTTGGTTCAAAGCCGCTAATTAATCGTAATTATCCGCAATCCGAGCCCGCCGCCGCCGCATCCCCGACGCACAAAGGCGCTGATTCCAACAAATTGAGCAGACTAAACTCAACACGGTCCTTAAGTGGGTTAACTAAGTGAAGCAATTAAATTTCAATTGAAGGCCCAGGTGTTTTCCTATGTGCGCCAACTGGGTCAAACATTTGGTTAATAAATGTTTTTTTTTTTTTTTTTTTAAAGCCTGGTGAAAATGAGTTGCGTCGCAGGGGGGTTGAAAGGGGCGGGCAGGAGGTGGGGGAAGTGGTGAGGTGAACGCTCCAGCTTAATTATGTGTGATGAAAGTGAAACAGAAACACATGAATGGCTGCTAAAACGCCTGGAGTTACGTACGCAGGTGATTTATCGGAATATGGAATGGATCATTGCGTGACGAAGACTGAGGAAAATGTACTTTAAAATACATTTAGAACACAGGTGTCAAATACGTGGTCCGTGGGCCCAAAACCGGCCCGCTAAAGGGTCCGATCCAGCCTGTGGGATGAGTTTGTGAAATGTAAAGATATTAACAATCGAGGATTTTGTTCAGGTTCCACATACAGACCAATATGATCTGAAGTGGATCAGAACATAAAATAGGCCTACTATCAAAATAACCGGCAAACAATAAAAAAAAATGCAAATTTTCCTTGTTTTAGTGCAAAAAGGTAAAATTACATGAAAGTGTTTCCATTTGCAAACCCTCCTTAATATGAACAAATATGAATGAACCTGATATTTCTTTAAAAAATAACCACAGAAGAATGATGCTTAGGGTATTTTTTTTTTACTCCTGTTAAATGTCAAAACGGGTCAAATTTGACCAGATCAGTATGGGAGACATTTCATGTTGTTCATGCCATTCAGTTTTTTAGGAAAATTTGCAGATATAAACATTTTTAAGATAATAAATTACTTTTTTCACTCTTATCATTTTACTAGCCCCGCCCACTTGAGGTCATACTGGCTGAACTAAAATGAGTTCGACACCCCTGATTGAAACAGTATTAAGCTTAGAAAAACCACACGGGTCCCTTTGCATGTTACCTGATAATTGCGTCTTATACCTCCCTGGTTTGCAGTGCATTGTGGGGAAATAGAAAGTATAAGAGACCTCAGCACTGGCTCTCCTGGGACGGACATCGGCCCCCAAACCTCCCCCTAATTATACCCCTCTTTTTCCCCTCCATCCCTCCTTCGTGTCTCAGTAGAAAGCATTAAAGGAATGAGAAGAGGTTATGGGGAAAATCACGGCCGATTCCCAGTAGGAAACGTCAGGAAAGTTAAAGGTACGAGGTGATATGTTTACTGAGTCGCTGCTACAAAGACACGACACCTTTTCATTTCAGTTTAAGACGCAGTGTTTCCTTAAACCTTTAACACAGAAAAACCCAGTGTTACTTTTGTGTCGGTTCCGAAATAGGTTTTTTTCTCTTATATTTAAGCTTTTCTTAAGTGATTTATTACAATTTATCATGACGTTTATTCTCTTTCTTTTAACTCCATGTGTGATCCTCTGTGTCTGTTTAGAATTTATTTGTATTTTATTGCTTTTAACTATTTGATTTTATTGTTTTATTTATAGCATTGTTGCAGTTTTATGTACTTACTTGTTTTTAGTGTATTTCTTTTCATTATTTGATGTTTTTTTTTCCAGTGAAGATCAGGTATTTTCCTGTGATTAATTCACTGATTATGTAGATCTTCATAAAAACTCAGATTTAAGTTAAAGGTTATTATATCACAAACAGAGAAAACAGAACAAAAAGTGACTTTTTGAGCAAAAAATCTATCATTATCTGAACATAAACCCACTGTCATTGATCCAACTCCATGGGTTTTACTGCTGAATCAACATTAGAGAAGATGACGGTGTTTCCATGGTAACTACAGAAACTCTGAACGTCCAAATGGGTCATATCTGATGAAAAACTGTATTTTACACCATTTATTTACACATATTGATAGGATTAAAAGTTCAGGAGTCAGTAATCGTTTTATGTCAGTAGATGGTTTTGGTTGCCAGTGGCTGTTTGAGTCTTTATGGGTCAAACTTTAACTTTAAAGAAAAAAAAAAAAGAAAAAATAGCTTCTTCTCCAGCTTCTAGTACAGACATGAGTAAAATTACCGTAATGATCCAATAAAACCTTTAAAGGCTCATATTTATTTAAACCCACTTTTTTTTTGGACCCTATTCCCTCCAGCTGCTGCTAAACTATCTTTAGATTCATTCGTTCAACCTGTTTTTATTCTTTCTTAATTTGCTTCATTTTCTAACTATTTCCGTCCCCACATTTGCACATATAAGCTCCAGACTCATGCCAACATTTCTACAGTATGACATATTTGTTTGTCAGCAGCAGCGGTTGGAATAAAAACTGAAAATGTTAAATTAATGGTTAAACGGGACAGAGTAGCACATCCAACAACCTGGAGGGGGCGTGGCCTAAAGTGGCTCATGTGCATTTAAAGGGCCAGTGCTCCAAACCACCTTTCTGGTGTCATTAGTCATAAATACAGTAGTGTGGAGGTGAATAAATGAAGAATTCAGACCCAAACAGAACATTTAGAGTTTATGTAAAACACAGGGACATGTTTAAAATTAAGAGTTCCATTTTTCAAAATAGAAAAATATCCCTCCTTTAAAGTGCAACATCTTTTTTTTTTTTTGCACAAACAGTGAAAGAGTTTCAGCCATCCGAAGTGCATGTGCAGGGCGTGTCAGCAATGACATGAACAGTTTAAGTAGCGAGCCACGCAGCTGCAATTTGCACGACCAATTTTCGAAAGATGCAGCTTAAAAAACACAGTGCACGACTCGGCCAAAGTTGTGCTAAATAGTAATAATTGTGTCTCACCTCAGTTCCTAATTCTGACTAAATCCATCTCTTTTTTTTTTTCACTAAAATACAACAAAAGATCACAAGTAGCAACTGACTTCCTGTTTTATATTGCGCCAAGAAACATGCGATATGATTGGTCTGTTGATGTTCTATTTGAAAGGAGACCTCTGATTGGTCTGAAAGTTGCAGCTCACACACAGCCCGGTCGGTCAGCAGGAAAATACCTGCACAGCCAAAACTATTATTCCTAAATAAAACTATGATGACACGTATATGTCTGTTGAGGGTAGAAAATGCAAAAAAAAATTAATAATAATAAAGTAAAATAAAATAGAACCCATGCTAGTTATTGCTGATCGCTCCACGTCTAGAAACTTCATTGTACATGTGAAACTGTATCATACAAGAACAAAACACTATGCATCTACAGTCCATCTGCAGTCCGAGCTCACAGCCTCCACACTTCCGAATTCATTCCTGCAAATTTATGACGCTTAAGTGGCCAATTAAGTTTCCGAGTACTCCACACAGTAATGACCCGGCTGCTGAACTATCGCAACTAGCTTAAAAACTGCACAACTTATATTTTAATGAGTATTCCAAGGAGATAATGAGCACTATTGTTGTATGTTCCTCTCAAAAATTATTTGTTAGTTATCTGAGAAGTCACCACCAGTTTGCAGAAATTGCACAGTCATGAAAAAAAAAAAAAAAAAAAAAAAATCAGGAGTCTGTGTAAATGTAAAAACTTAGTAGTGGTGCTCAAACGTGGCTCAGATAGATGCGAAAACAATAGTAAATATTGAATTAAGAAGACAGAATGGAAACTAGTTTTATGAACCATCCAATAATATTAAATCCAAATGGGTTTCTCTGTGTACTTTCAGTATTTACCACTATTTGCATGGTTCTAGAACTACGTGTGCACCTCCGATGTGTTATTGATCTAAATCCTGTGCAAACCTGCAAATGAATTCAACCCAAAATTCAAGTTTATTAAGTCTTTTTCACGGTTAAAAATGACAGTAGTTAAAGTAAAAGCTACTTTTTTTTCCCCCCAGTTATCTTTACTTCTGATGTAATAACCCTCAACTTTAATCTGAGCTTTGATGAACATCTATGTGATGAGTGAATTAAATAGAGGAAAACACCTGATCTATACTTTAAAACTGTAAAAATCTGAGGATAATATGGTGATAAAACACTTCATAAAGGTTAAACAGAGACGACATTCTTTTTTTGTCATTGCCACGTTAGGTCTTTATTTATCTTTGTTCCCATCTCTAACGAGTCGGTTTTGACCCATGTCTTAAATCAGCTGTAAAAGACTGTAAAAACAATTAACTATCATCCAGTTTGTTTCTAATCTCTTGTTTAGCTTGTTAGGCTTCCTTCTCCGTGAACATATTGGTTTTGATATTTTTGATTTTTTTTTTGTCAGTATACCCCTGGATGTGCATTAACTCTGTACTGAACTGACCTCACATGTGTGGACACGCCCATCTGTATTTGTTTTGTTTGAATTGGACAGAGTTTATTTATGTATTTATTTTTTTAGTGGTATTATAGTCATGAACTGGACAAAGTTTATTTTTGTTTGTTTTTTATGGTATTATAGTCATGAACTGGACAGAGTTTATTTTTGTTTGTTTTTTATGGTATTATCATCATGAACTGGACACAGTTTATTTTTTACATGAATATCACTGCTAAGAAATGGACAGTTTATTTTTGTGCATTACTGTTATGAAACTGATATTTTTTAAATTTTTTTATGGGTATTATCGTCATGAACTAGACAGAGTTTATTTTTTGTTTGTTTTCTTACAGGTATTATTATGATGAACTGGAAAGAGTTTATTTGTGTTTGTTTTTTAATGGATATTATTATTATTATGAATTGGACAGAGTTTATTTATTAATTTTGGATATTATCATCATGAAGTGGACAGAGTTTATTTTTGACATGCATATCACTGCTAAGAAATGGACAGTTTATTTTTGTGCATTACTGTTACGAAACTGATATTTTATTTTTGTTTTTATTACTTCTATGAAAGGGACAGAGTTTATTTTGATGTGAGATGCTGCTGAAAAATGGACAGGGTCTATTAGAGCTGTGCAATATATCGTATTTAAATCGCGATAACGATATTGGCGTCAAACGATCTGAAAATTAATAATATC
>JAPSES010000115.1:13483259-13497061 GCA_029822895.1 Maxillicosta whitleyi
TTCTTATTTTTATATTTTTGACTTTATTTATATTTATATATATATATATATATATAAACACTATTGTTATTTTTTTTTGTTATATTCAAAATAAATAAACAATCTACAGAGCTGTATAACCCACTATATAACCTGGAAAATACTGAATATTTTTTCCTTTTCTTTTCTTTTTTTCTTTATCCTATTTATTTAATCTTAGATGGGGACGCATAGCCCAGGACTCTGTAGGGTGGGGTAATGTGTTCATTTTGTTATGCAGAAAATCTTATTGTTATTATCTTAAAGTATTGTTTTTCCTTGTATAACTGCCACTTTTGCCTCACCTCGACTTCAATAAAAAAAGAATATTTCGGAAAAAAACAAAACAAAAAAAAACAAGAAAAACCAACAGAAACCCAAAGAGAGGGACCGAACGCTGCAGTAAAAGCAGATTTCTTTTTAATGCCATGTCGTGTGATAAAACTTCACTCACTGGTAGAGCGTCAGAGCCCACAAATGTGGAATATTTGAAGGTGGCTCCGTCTCCAGCGCCCCGCATTGAGGTAAATGTACAACCTGCCTGCATCAATCAGTCTGGGCCATCCGTCTATCGAATCCTCAGCATTACTAATGTATGGAGTTGGACATGCTATCCAAGCAGGAGTCAATCAAGAGGTCTTTACTGCCGGTGACATGCCAAGCCAGTTCAATAGAATCGACATGCTGGGCCTCAGTGATACTGCTCTCAGCTAAAGACTATTGGCTTCGGACCCAGCGACCCAAAATGCACTGCAGGAGGAGTCGCCGAGCTCCATCGGCGGGAGGAAAGCACCGCGGAGATTTGAGGTGAGGACAAGGTGGCGGAGTGACAATAACTGATGCAGGCGTTTGGTGAGGGACTTCACTGATTGGAGCCTTTTTTCCCGGTAAAACGTCCCTGAAGATCGCCGAGTATTGATCAGTTTGAGTCAGGAGGGGTTAGGCCGTGTTTGACCTCTGCGTACGGGCTTCAAATGTACGGAGAAACCGTACCATTGCACCGCCAAAACACCCACAGCAACACAGCCCAGCGCTAAGAATAGATCAATTATTAAAAAGGTGATGAAAAAAAAACAAAACACAAAACTGTGTGATTCGGATGACGGATAAGAGAAGTGTGGGTGGAAAAAAAGAAGAAAAGAAACACAACATGAGATTCTGAACCTTTGAAGACCAAGAGCAGAGGAACTTTAGTGTACGTTCAACCTTTCCCACATGATTTATCATTATTTAGTGTAAAATTATTCTTTGTATTCTGCATTTTTCAGAGGTAATTCTGTATTTTCTCATACTTTTGGTCGACGGCGGTTGTTCAGGTCTTGATTTTTCCCTCTAACTTTATCTACATAACATCAGAAAGACTAATAAAATCATAATCAGCTAATTTCAACCATCTTAAGTAATTAATTAACTCATCTTTAGAGTGTTTTATCACCATTTATCCACCGTAATTTGCATTTTTACAATGAAAAACATATATACTTACTGATTATGTTTACATTCATAAAAGCGAGTAAAATCAAAGGTTATTATAATTAAAGTGAAAAAAGTGAGTTTTTGAGGAAAAATATACCTTTAAATTAAAGGAAAATCAAGCATCTACAACCAGTTATTCATCAAACTACATGGGTTTACTTTTTAAAATAATTTTTAATTCAATATTTTACATTAAATTTGCACTATCAAACATGTATTATATGTCATGTAAAAAAAAAAAAAAAAAAACTTAAGTCTGATTTAACCATTAAAGACCAAATGATTTTGTGATACTTTTCGATTTAAATTTTATCATTTGTTCTAATATTCTGTATATTTTGCATTTTTCAGTGTAAATCTGATATTTTATCATCCTTTTTTACTTCCTCCCACTGCTTTTGGAATATGCAAATGATGTTATGTATATGTATAAGGTTTTTTTTTTTTTGCTTTACTTGTTGTGTTGCACATGTCCTTGGCTTTTGAAACCATGTGACACGTTGTAAATGTACCATTCTTACTTAGTTGTTTTTGTTTGTATCTGTTTTATTGACTCTTATTCTTAATTTGTTGTTGTTTTTAAATTGTATATATTTCATTGCTTTTATCTATTCTTGTATTTTACTCCATTATTCATTTACTTTTCCTGTACAGTACTTTGGTCCACTATGGTTGTTTTAAAGTGTTTTATAAATAAAGTTGTATTGGATATTCAGAATAAATAATGCAGTTCTTATCCTATATTTATATTATTTTATAGATCCGTCCCATTTTTTAGATCATATTAGGCTGTATGTGGCCCCTGAACTAAAATGAGTTTGACACCCCTGATGCAGATGTTCATTAAAGTTTCCATGAGATGAGTGTTTCCATGGTAACTACGGAGCATCTGAACATCCAAATGGGTCATATCTGATGACCATGAAAAGAAAAAAATTTTTTTTACACCAATTATTTCATTTATTAGTGGATCAGCAGGTGTTAAAAAGTTTCCATCAGTCGCTGGTGGATGTTTTGCGTCTTCAAGGGTTAAATCTCTTCCATTTCCTTCAGTTTCTGTTTCAACGCTCCAATCAGAATCTGGTGTTTCTTCTTCCTAATGTCATCGTCCATTAAACTTTGGCATGGTCCTGCGTTGTTACTGAACACCGATGTCTGGGGGAGCAGCTTTTCCCATGGCTACACCCATCAGCGGCCAAAACCTGACACCGGGGCAGGACCCAAAGAGCAGCTGGAGTTACACCGAATGTTGACAGTTTACCTGCAGAAACACGACTTTGAAAACCAGCAACGGAATACCGGCATGTTCACTGTGTTTTAGCACCAAGGTCCAATAAAGTGCAGGACTGGGACTCCAGCTTCTGTCTATTAACCCTTTAAGCGCCAAAGTTGCATTATTGTGACATGGAGTTTAACTGGATGAAACTGACCAGAACTCCAGAAAAAGGCGTTAAATGTTGTTACCACCTCCCACCAACAGATGGCGGACACAAGCCCCTTCAATGCTAACACTGTTTCAGTGCATGTTTCTGTTCAAAGTGAAAAAGAACTGGTTTTAGTAAGAAGTAAATAAAGTTTATTTCATTTTAGTTTGATAGATAAGGACAGACGTGTCGACTGCTGCTTGGATGAAAAAAATAAAAGTTAGTGCATTTTACTTTCTACTAATGTTTGAGTTTAGTTATTTTAAGGATACGTTAATTAAAAAAACAAGAACATAAAAAAATTGCCATGTAATTATGTTAAATTTTAAAAATAATTTTACACAATCCAATATAGCCACCTCCTGTGATGTCATAATATGTAAATTAGATGAGTATATTTACTGCCGTCATAAACTTCAGGTCATATATAATATTTTTCTCATTAATAAAATGAGTTAATAACTAACAACTTCCAAGATGCAGCTTTTTGAATTTTATCAATTTTTGCACAAAAAATATGGTTTGCCAATATTATAAACATATCATTTAAAGGATTAATAATATGACAGTCATATTAGAATATTCATAATATATAACAGAATATCTGGTATTTTTTATTCAAAATAATATGAATATTGAGACATCATGACCAAAAAAAAAGGGTCTATAAACGAGTATGTGACATTTCTAATTAGGGCTGACTTTGATTTAAAGAAACATAATAAAATCAGAGCAGAAAAACCAACAAATAATATTTAATAGTTTAATTTATAGGTGTGCTAGTATTTCAGAATATTTGCTCTAGCACCAAAAGAATAATAATGCATATTAATCAATGTTGCTGTTAATTATTGACATAGACCAGGCTACAAAACAAAACAAAAAAAAAATTAAATTAATAATCAATTTTTTTTGTTGTACATTGCATTTTTGTGTTTTCATTATAAACGTGGCATTTAAAGGATGAAAAATAAAACAATCATTAAGTATTCTGTAAATTTTATTTAAGCCAATGAAACACAAAACAAAGTGAAAAACTTAAACCTGTATGATTGTTTTTGGACATAATTCCGTGGTTGTGTGTATGAGACTCATTCAGACGTTATCGGTGGCTCCGCCCACGAACCGGATATATCAGAAGGTTAATGCGCCGTCTCAATTTCATCCTCATGTACGTCTGAAAAAAGCAGCAGTAACACATTCCAGTGAACTCATCTGCAGAAATGATCCTGTGACACGGCTGTGAAACCAGCACTGACGCAGAATAATGCATCCTGGGTAATCTGTGGTCAGCTCAGACAGTCCAGCCTTCGCCCTGACCCTTTAATTAGCACCTAGCATCATTATTTCCCTTGTCAACCCTTATCACCGCTGTCTCCTCGTGCTCCAGTAAGTTACATTACCTTACTAAAGGAACAAAGGTCTGGGAAATTCAATACAGCACTTTTTCTTTGTTTGATTGTTATTCTTCTCCTCCTTTGTCAGTTGCAGCTCTATTGTACGCCGCTGTTCTGCTTGAAGGCTAAAGCGCTGCCGGATGGCCATACATAATGAGCGCCCGCATTCATTGGCCTCCGCAAAAGATAACTCGCTCAAAATCGCTTTTCATGACTCAATGATCCCATTATCAAGCAGTTTTTATTCATCACTCCCTGTCGTCTTCAGATCAGAATCAAATATCTCGCTTGGGGAGCTTTCGGATCTTACCGCCGCGCCGCTGTCACAATACGTGTGTATTTGTGTGCACACAAGGTGAATGAGGCCGACGATGACGCCGTCAACACTTCTGCCTCTGTTAGAAAATGATCCGTTTCGGCTCCAGAGTGGGAAACGCCGCCATATGGTGTTTTCTTTAGCAGCGGCGGCCTCTTCTCATGTCGCCCATGCCGATATGCCGACCCGGCGGGGAGTCGCAATCAGGAGACGCCACAAATCCTTTTTTTTTTTCAGGATTATTTACACGTGTTCTATGTTTCACAACGTTACATCAAAACAGAAAAGAGTATAAGTTATTAACCTATAAAAGCTTTTTACGTCTTTTTCATGGTCATCAGATATGACCCATTTGGATGTTCGGAGGCTCCGTAGTTACCATGGAAACATCGTCATCTTCTACAACATTGGTTCACCAGTAAAACCCATGGAGTTGGATCAATGACAGTGGATGGAAACACTGGGTTTATGTTCAGATAATGATAGATTTTGCTGAAAAAGTCACATTTTTCTTCAATTTTCATTGTTTTGATATAATACCTATAAAATTTACTTTGAGTATTTATAAACATCTACATAGGGGTAGACATGTGGCCCGGGGGCCAAATCTAGCCCGCCACAGAGTCCAGTTTATTAAAATTAAAAATTAAAATCATACTAATATATTAACAATCATTTTAGTTCAGGGGTCATAGACAGAATAATTCAATTTAAAGTGGGTAAAACCTGTAAAATACTACCATAATATCTAATAAATACTCACAACTCTGTAAATATTATCATGTATTTACACCAAAACAAAGTATAATTTTGCAAAACATATGAATAATGTGAAGAAATATGAACAACCTGAAATATCTTAAGTGCAGTTTTAACAATATTATTATCTGTTATTGAATATTTTGTGTATTTGTAGATCCACTGTGATCTGTAAGTTATAAAGTACATGTGAAAATGATAAACTGAAGCAGAATATTGTTAAAATTACACTTATTTTTTCAGTTTGTCCATATTATTCACCTTCTTTTAAAGCATAGTTTGTAGACATTTTCATAACGTAATTTTACTTTTTTCATAGAGAAAAGTTTGGAGTTGTCATTATCTATATATTATTATGTTATTATTTTACTGGTGCAGCCCACTTCAGATCAAATTTGGTGGAATGTGGAACTGAACTAAAATGAATTCGACCCACCTGATCTACAAGATCAGTAAATTAAATATAGGAAAATACATGATTGAAACTGAACATTTTTATTTTATTAAATATAGAGGATAAAATAATAATAAATTGTGATAAATCACCCAAGAAAGGTCAAATTAGAGAAAAATTAAACTGAGAACTGCCAAAAAAGTACCACTGGGTCTTTATGGGTTAATCAGAAAGACTGACTGGTGCAAAATGATGCACAAATACACAAACTAATGCTGCGTTTATATGTATATGTGGGTTTCAGGCAAAACAGAGTTATCTCTCAGAACCAAAAACATTCTCATTTGTAGTATTTACACTGCTATGTACATCAACTTAAAGAACATGAAAACTTTTTAGATATTTTTCTGCATCAACAGTCCTTCCAAACCAAAAATATGAATAAAGATGGACAGATTAATCAGTTTGGCTGCGACTGATGTTGGTTAAATGTGGCTTTGATTGTGGCCAATGGTGAATATCAGGCGTTTCAACTAGAATGAAACAAAATGAGTGAAAATAAGAGTAAAAGCCACAAACTAGAAAGACAGATTTATTGTTTTTTATGTTGACTGGAACCATTCTTGAAAAAAGTCACACTTAATTCTTAATATTGTCCGTTTTTTGGCTGCTTTATGCTCCAAACTATCCTTATTATTTCAGTCTCGACGTGGGAGTTTGGAATTGGAGCAAATAAACACTGGCTCCTATTCCTTCAGCTGGAGTTTTTAGGCTTAATCCATGATGGCAGTGAAAAATGTACTTGTTACAGAGGTTCAACACAGCAGGAACAGCAGTAGTTTTCATCCAACGTGCGCTGCAGGGCTGACGGAGAAGGTTTCAAGGATAGGAAGCATCGTTGAGGTACATGTGTCTTAATAGGCTTATGTGTTTATATAGATGTGAAATGTGAATCATGGGAGTAAAATAAAAGCTAATCTCCAAATGCGGCATCCCATCGACCCTGCACCAGTTCGTGAATCATCGGCGTAGTCGTGGGGGCTGCCAGTGAGGTAGAGGTCAATGAAGGGATTAGTCATGAAGCCCTGACAGGAGCGCCCATTAACAACGGGACTGCAACCGACGAAGACATGCCGTAAAAGGCCTCACCATTAATGAAATGGGTCACCACATGAATGTTGAATGCGCCCTATCGACAGGGAGGACGAGAAAAATGCTTTCAAAATGGCCGAAAGACGACTCCCCCCCAGCCACTCACTCTGAGATTAGCTGATGTGATGTGCTTTTGAGAAACCAGATTGTGTCGCTTTGTGCCCATTGAGATGTCATGTATGTGAGTCCGATTATACACTGACGACTTTTGATGGTGGATAACCAATGATCATCTACGATATTCCAGACAGGCATTCATTGGACAAATCGGTCTGTTTTTAAAAAAATTTAGACATTGGTTATCTATCTATTTGACTAGTTTTCATGTTGTAGCGACTGAATAGCTCAATGGTTAACGGTTTGAGACCCAGGTGACCCCTTGGTAAGGCCACAAAAGCGCAAGCCTCATTGCGCCGGTCCAAAGTCTGGTTGTGTCAGGAAGGGCATCCGACATAGAAACCTGTGCCAAATCAACATGCGAAGGTGATTCGCTGTGGCCACTCATCATCATCATGACTAGTTTTCATGTTACACTACTTTTGAGAACAGACCAAATAGCTAAATCAATCCCCAAATTCCCATTTACACATAGTAAAGATGTGTTTTCACCAGTTTTTTTTTCAAAACCGGAATTCAGATTTTTCAGCCATGGGGTCCAAACGTTTTCATCCCGGCGCTCCGGTACAGATGAGTCTTTATTCTACTTCAGCGGAAAATGTTCTGCGCATCAATAATATGCCCGCCATGGGATACGAGATGATATGAAAGGTGATTATAAGCAGGTACGGCAAAAACACGCATTTATATTCCAGGCTCCTAAGGGTTAATGTACGGCTTGTGAAGGGATTATCGATCTGTGTGCGAGTGTGTTTGACTGAATCCTTCTGAACTAGATCTGGATTTATGGAACAAAATATGGGATACACACTGCCTGAGGGGATGTCTTTGAATGCACAAATACACAAGGCATTGAAAATACTGTACGGCGTTACCACATCCCATATACGCCAATGAAGCGTGAGGGTTCTCATCATGTGGGGTATATCAGCGGTGCAGTCTTCCAGCCCAAGACATAAATCCAATTTGTTGTCTGTGCCGGCTACTAATAATGGTAAACACATCGGAGGGGAATCAATGCACAAAGTATGAGATCTGCATTATCAGCAGGGCGGCCACCGTTAAGGAATCAGGCTGAAACGGCGTCCGGCTCAACTGTAAACTCCAGTTTGTGAAGTGAGAAATAAGCGGGGATGGATCTGTGGAGAACACGCGGCCCCCGTCTTCGGCTCCGTTGATAAAATCTTCATGTCACTCGTAGCTTCGGGCCTCATATCTGTGGACTCGGTCGATTCCTCTGCTTGCGATAAATACTAAGGAATTGGCTTGTAAACCTTCTGTGGGTTCGGAGTCGACCACGTGGAGGCTTATCGCCGGATTGTGTTTGAACACAACGCTGGGATTTCACAACATGATACTGATGTTTGTTCTGTTTCCAGGACTTTTCATTTTAGATTCATCAGCATTTCCTCATTAAAAAAAAAAAAAAACACATACATTTTAATAGAGTATTTGTGCACACTTATTTATGTAGATTTATTTAACCCTTTAAAGCCTCAACCATTAAATCATTGACTGAAAATTCCAGTTCTTTGAAACGGGAGGTTTTATTGGTCCTTCGGAACAACGCAAAATAGTTTTTTTTTCAAATACCAATTGCCATGTATGACTTTCAAATTTGTATCATATTTGATACGTCAGGTCTCAATGCTCAGATATTATTTTTGAACAAACAAAAACATAATATAACACAAACATTGCTAAGGAATTGGTAATTTATTTTCAAAATTGCCAAAGTTCTGCCTCCTTCCTCATTAATTTAATCTTGTAGTATCACTGGAAAGGCCTGTGGTGAACGAATTTCTCCCCCCTGGTGGATCATCTGTGTATTGCATGTATCTAATTGTATACATCAGGTTTTTAAAGAAACAATGATGACACTGACCATGTAGAAGGCTTTAAAACTCATGTATTAAATATGATATGGTTAGTGTTAGGGTTAATAATCTTATCTATCTATCTATCTATCTATCTATCTATCTATCTATCTATCTATCTATCTATCTATCTATCTATCTATCTATCTAAGCTTATGAATATATATTTCTTTAATTATAATATTAATAATTATTATCTAGTACATATTGGACAAATTGTTGTTTACTGTTGTGTCTTAATAGAATGTCATATGGCTGTATTTTTCCATCTGTCTGTCTATTGTTTTTATTTTTCTAGCGTATTTTCTTTCCTGCTACTTTTATTTTACTTGAACGAAACAGCTATAAGACACACTAATATGTTTTAGTTGGTTACAGATTTATTTCCAACTTTGAAATTGAAATACAAAAAAAAGTTATTATTACATTATATATAGTCTTGGCAAGGATACTGCTGCTAGAGGCTTTTAATCTCAGTGAGACTTTTGATTTGTATAATTGTCCATTAAAGTAGCAAACATATTCAGGAACGACAGCATGACTTAAACAGGATAGAAAATAAATAACGTGTATTATAAATAATGTGTATTTTTTCCAAACTGAGTTCCCATTGGAGGAACTGGAAGGGGCGGGACTTCTGTATAACCACACACATCATTGTAAAACATCCTTAAATATAACCATTTCTATATGGAATCATGATATGATGCTATTATAAGGGATATATTTCTTTATATCCTTTCTCGCTTAAGCATCCAGGTTTGATCATTTCCTGTGATTTAACTAAAAATGAAAAACTCTGTCCACACTTACAGCGGTCTGACATCACTGACTTGTTTCTACAAAATATATATAAAAGATAATGACTTCTGATCGTACATTATACAAGTTGTTGAAAAAAAACACTGGATAGAGATGAGTATTTTGCAGAGTAATGTGTCTGATTTATTTGGCTGTAATATAAACATTTTTACAACACGGTCCATTTGTCTGTAGTTAATGAGCCACAGCATGTGAGATTTGACAAACTAAATTTCCCAAATTAATAGCATTCCACAGGAGTGTCTAATAAAATCCAGTCCAATTTTGTTAAAACTCACTTCATAACAATAAAATATGTGATGTCTGTGAGGCATTTTCGATAAAGAAAATTAAAGTGGCTATTTCCTCGAAAGATTAGCTTCATTAAGAGTATTGTTTATGCCTTGGGATAGGTAAAAAAGTATTTTAGAAACAGCAGTGGATAATAAAAGACTCCAGGTGTAAGAGAAAGGAAGAAGACAGGAATAAAGACATTAAAAAAATATATTATGGTGTTACCTTTCCTAAACTATGACTTATTTTGAATTAACATCTTTCTGTTAATCATATGGTGTGTTATTAGGCTTAATATCTACATTTTTATCCTAATTAAAATGGTTAAAATCGCTGTAAAATAATAAATCTACTGTCATTCACATTTTGGATCTTTGGTACTTCATTTATAAAATAAAAAAACATACATGACATGGAAGGAAATTACATTCACATAGGAAAAATAATGAGTTAACAAAATAATTATTTAGTAAAAAACTTAATTATCAGATCATTATCTCGTTATATTCAGAAAAACAGCAAATTTTAATTTTTCCATGTGAATACAATACACTTCTGTAAGTTAACAAGAAATTAGCCACATAAATTTATATTGAGTATTTTATGGTAGCTGGACTACTATAGAAACATTTCTTCTATGCATGTACTAGAATACTATTTCCTGTCCCCCCATAATTCAAAATAAAATGTGTTCTATATTTTTTCTATATTAGTAGTAGACAAATGATTTAGTGATAAATAAAAACAACTTTTTTGCTAATAAAATAAATGCAAAATATGCTAATAAATTAAGCTTTAAGTTAAATTAAATACATTTATGAAATAATCTTGGGCTGTAGCCACAAATACTTTTAGTTTTTAAACTGGATTTCATTTTAAACTTTTCTGAGATCCACCTGCCGTTAGCTTACTGGCTACTGTTAGCCTCTGCTAGCTGCTACAATCAGCTAATGGTAGCTGATTGTTTGGGGGGGGTTGATTAAAAATGTGAATTCTACTAAAACTAAGCCAAACATTTACATTCAGTGACTTTAAATGTCATATATTGACATAATTTATTTAGAACTTTACTGTTCTTGCATATGTGCAGGACAAATCAGGTTTTTAATACAGATTTGGTGATGACATTATTGATTTATACGCCTAATATTTGAAACCAATATTCACTTTTAACCCTTTCATGCATACTGGTCACTACAGTGGACTGTTATTATAGTCATATAAAAAAAATAAAAAAAAAAACTCAAATAAAAAGCGTTAGAGTGTTCCAAGTCCACACTACGGTCTACGTGACTGACTTCCCGATGCTGTAACGTGTTGAAAATATCAAGTGATTCAGTCCCGGGGGCTGTGAACGTGGACCCTTAAGGGTTAAATCTGCAGCTAATTACACATTTGATCAGAATCTTGACTGACAGGAAACGCATCACCACGCTGATTAATTTGGCGTCTTGTTTGTGTCTGCCGCCGTAGAGGACACAGCCAGGGCGGCGGCGGCGGCGGTGGCAGCGGCGTATGTCCGTCGTTGCCGGCGGCCATATGCAGATGACTCTGTACGAGCAGCTGTGGCCTCTAGATATGACGCTTAACGCTCGACTGCTGCCAAAGCGATACACCTCATACTCCGCCTCTGCCGAGCCACTATCACTCTCCTCAAATCCACACTTTATCCATTTTTTTTTTTTTACCTTCACGGTTCACATGTGTATTGCTTGGGGAGGTTTCTGCAGCTGGGAGTATGCAATTAATTGGAAAGGGGTGGCAGCTTCTATATTAATACTGTCTCACACTGAAACCCACCCACTACAGCTGCTGCGGCTGCATTAATGAGTGTGAACGACTGCTGCGGTGACGTGTCCTGAGGATGAACGTCCAGCGTTCCACGGAGCAGGACAACGCGGCCTGCAGCTGCTGGATGTGGAAACCGGATCAACACCTCCACAAGGACAGGTAGAGCTCAAACGGCACAGGGTCCGACGAACAGAACAATCAGAACAACTGTCATAGTTTTATAGTGTTATACTGGGATAAATACTATTATGTGGGTTAGTTTTGTTTGCTTTACCTCAGAGATGATTTTGACTTAATTTGTGTCAAAAACTGTTTTTGTTTTTTGTTTCCCTGAGTACGAGTTCAAATATTGGATTTTTTTCATTAATATAATATAAATGGAAATATTGATTTTTTTTAAAATTTCAGCATAAACAGGTCATCTTTGTGGTAGGTCATCTTTATTTAAAGGCTCATGTTTATTTAAACCCACTTTTCTTAATCTGTGTTTCATTTCTTTGTGTATTCGGACCTGAATAGTTCACACAGTTTGAATTTTAACCCTCCAGCTGCTGCATCTTTACATTTATTTTTGGCAAAAATCGATTGAATTTCTACAACCTGTAGCATTTACAGCTTATGCAGACCACAGGGAAATGTTTGAAAATGCATAATTACATTTAAAAAAGCAAAATATAACTGCTTTTTTTATTCTTATGAATGGCATTCTATATTTTGTGAATTTTTACACCCACACGATCCCATTAAACATCATTCTTTGCATTAGTACCATTACTTCATCATTACATTAGTACCTTTACTTCATCATTACATTAGTACCATTACTTCATGGTACCTAACACAGCAGGTCCACTCACTGTTCATGCACAGGTGGACCTCACAGACCCTGTAGAACCACATTGGACCTGATACTCTTGACTCACTGTCTTCTAACGTGTGCAGAAATGACCAAAAATAGTCACTTGCCTGATAAAGGGTCAAAGCCAAAACCATCTCTGAGGCATTTTGGAAGCAAACATAACAATTTAAACCAAACTGACCAAAATAATGACATTTATCCCATAATATAAAACTATATTCTTACATTAGTTGTTACTGTTTTGTATCCCAGACTTCTGTTAGAAAAGAAACACCTGAATCCAACGCGTCCCCGTACTTCTGTCCACGTAGTGTATTTAGATTCATTCCCGTACATGTATTTGTGTGTTTGCTGTCTTGTTGCTTCTTTTCTACAGCTGGAGTTCGGTACAAACACCCGGAGATGCTCTATTGTCCAAACACTGTTGCATATGTCTCAAAGATCTGACGCTGTTATGAAGCAGGTGAATCTGCAGCACAGGAACAGGGTGAAAAGAGGGGGAAAAAAATAAAAATCTACCTGAAATGTTAAAGAAAAAAAGTCTTTTGAGCTGCAGAACCTGGCAGAGTGGAGCAGGGAGGGCATCAGCGGGAGCCCGAGTGAGGAGGAGATCAAAGAGAGGGAGGAGGAGAAATGGCCTGGACAGGAGTCGACGGCGACAGGTGATGGAGGTGTTGATGGAGAGAAGACACAAAGGGAATACGGAGGCAGCACAGGCCGCTTTTACTCAATGTACCGCCGAGTTCTATTAATAACAGCCGCTACACATGCAAGATGACACAGCCTCGCTCGGTGGACACTGTGATGTGTGTCAGACGGCTTTAGAACGACTTCAGAACTTTCATTTAATTCCTCTTTAAAATGAACAAAAAAAATATTACAACATTTCAGACCTGAGTTCGTCTCGTTTCCATTAGGTTTATGCGCAAAACTTTACCGATATTTACTAAAAAACTAGAAAAGCACTCGGACACCGCAGACCTCCGCCAAGTGCAACCCCCCATAAATATTAGTCTCTCATTTATTTGGACAGCATTTTAAGATTCTTACATCCATGGACTATATGAGAAAACATGAGTCGCCATCTGGTGGACATTTGTTATTATTACCACAGCAATGCCAATGAT
>JAPSES010000115.1:13497161-13510625 GCA_029822895.1 Maxillicosta whitleyi
TCGAGGATTTCTTCCGGATCACCCCCAAAAGTTAATGGGTTCTTCCTTGTGCCATTGCCAACAAATCCTGAAAATTTTATCAAAATCCGTCCATATGTTTTCAAGTTATTTTGCTAACTAACGAACAGACAAACAAACCCAGGCGAAAACATAACCTCCTTGGCGGAGGTAACAAGCGCTTAATGTCATTTTTTTCCATTAAATCACAAATGCGATGATTTGTTTATTTACTATCGCAAGATGACACTGGAAGTCATTCCATCAACATGAATGTAAATGTGGTGTTTGTTTACAGATATATTCATTACTATTATTATATATTACCCCTGTATCTGGTACTAAATTATTAAATTATTCAGTTTCCTGGTGTTTCCTCACATATTGCACCATGTTTCTTCTTCTTCTCTTGTTCTAATATCTGTCAGCAACCAATAATCCAACATTGGTTCCACTGTCATCGTGTTTCACATGGATGTTAATTGTGACGCACACTGGGTCAACTCTTCCATCACTTCTGTTCATTCTCTACTAAAAAATACAGATGAAAACACTTCTAATGAGAATGTTGCCGTTTATGCTGATGATACTGTTATTTATAGCCAACACATCCACTTCCACATTGGCCGTCACAACCGCAACTTTCATTTCCCACAGAACCAGAAAGTCTGATGGAAGTCAAACTAGTTGTAAATACTTACAAAACTAATCAAATCCAAACCCATATTCACTGAACCTGAACCGCGACTGTGGATCTCTGCAGAAATATCTTGGTACTTCAGTTGATGGCTCTTTCTTTCATCTCATTCTCAATGACTGAAACTGAAATTGGGTTTTTATTCCAGAATCAAGTCTTGTCTTTCATTTGAGGCTTGAAAAAGACTTGGATTTATGTCTGTGCTGGACTTCAGTGAGGTGATTTACATGGATGCAGCCTTTCACAGGCCTTTACCACTCAGTTTTAGGGTTCAGTATTAACAATAAAGCCTCACTCAACACAGTTCGTCATGTGTTCATGTTGGATGGTCCGCTTTATCCACATTTACACTGAAACGCTAGATAAACGTATCCTCTGTCTGCTTCATCGTATCCTCAAAACCACATCTATACAAAAGTACTAGTAGAAACAGTTTATTATTCCCTCTGGATGTTGGAAAGAACTGAATTTGACTGGAATCAAACACAAAACCTGGAGTTTCAGAAGCTGGTGTTACATGAATGGAGCAGAACCAACCGGTGATGACAGAAGAAACAGCACGTTGGTCCTTCCGATGGGAAATACGAGTACGAAAAAACCCAAGACGGAACAGTCGATCGACATGAAGTATTATGCACAGTCTGCAGGAACGACTTCTGTTTTCACTGAAGCACATCCAGCTTAAAATACCACATTAACACGAAGCGTAGGTTAGTCTGGGATTTTGCTAGCTGTTTCAGCTAATGCGTCACCCCGCTTGTGACAAACGCATTAAAGTCCCTTCGATCATGAATCTGTTTGCTCGTGCAAAATAAAATGTGTTTTAAAATGAATATTTAATCAGGATTAATTCATCCATAGCAACCATGTGATTAATAATTTTAATTGTTTGACAGCACTAAGATAGACAGACAGACAGATAGATAAACAGATAGATTTACATAATTTCAGCAACAATTTCTGCACATTTATTTATATATATTCCTTTATTAACTGTATTGATAATATATTGTCTTGTACATATTGCTGTTGTAATTCTATCTATCTATCTATCTATCTATCTATCTATCTATCTATCTATCTATCTATCTATCTATTCCTGTTTCTATCTATCTATTCCTATCTATTCCATTTCCTTTTTATTCTACTTGGACAGAGTAACTATAACACACAATAGTTTCCCCCTGGGATTAATAAAATATTCTGATTATTGATTATTTGTCTTTGTTCCTTCCCCTGCCGGTCCTTCATATACATCTACATTCTGTGTTTCTGACCCACTGAAGCGCTGACTACTACTGTTTTCTACTTTATAAAAGCCCTTACTACGGCTATAGCAGTTAAGTAGGTATTTACAGCCCTTTGTCTGAGAGGAACTGTAACTCCTTTGGTTTATGGTTGGACAGATGTGGTTGGATCGGTGTCCAAGGAACAGGTGCTGTTAAGAGAACAGAGTAGAGCTGAATGTGTGCTGCTCTGTCGTGTTTATTAAAGAAGATCAATCAAAGATAAACCGTCGACCACCTGTCTGCTGCACCACAAAGAGTCTGGAGAATAAGGATTGAGCATAAGATGTTGGACACATGAGAGAAATTCATCCCAGACTTGGTTTCCTCTGTGTTTACCGTCTCTAGATTTGAAGATTTTTCCTGATTTTCATTACTGTTAATACAAGGCTGGATTATTTAGCTTTTATTAATCATTATTTTCATTTATTTTACTATAGAATGACTCAAACAGTGCTCTTTGTATAAAACTAAATTCTCTTTTTGAGTGATAAACATGTTTACAATCATAGATAATATTATGTGTTTGTCTTTATTTAAAAAAAAATAAAAGACAATATTTAATTTGTTCATTATTTACATGCAATCCTCATTTTTGTGTCTATTCCATTTGTAGTGCTTTTATTTACTTAGGCCAACCTCCTATCCAATCTCTTCCTTTTACGAACCAATCGTCTCTATATAATCTCTGGCCACGGTTCAATCATTATAATGTATGAACATGGAATGCATTATCTTTTACCGTGTGTACTTTTATCGATAGACATAAATAAATGTATATACTACAATAATGTCATTACTTCGTCAATTATGTTGCCATTCTCAGGCCTCTAGAGGTCGGTCTCATTTACTTTTCCTTATAATATACAATAAAATTTTTTTGGCCCCAGACATTATATGACGATACATTGATATATATATGAAATTTCACAGCAAATAGTTAAATTATCATCAAATTATAATCAATAACCTATCTATAACAACATCTATAACAAATCTTCACTGATATCAGTTATATGTTGGTTAATTCTTCTGTCGGTCTCAGAACGCCTTCAATGGCAGCCCACTGTTCCTAATATAAGGATGTAAAAAGCTAATTGCACATGCTAATGCTATGTTTTGTGTTTATTAAGTTGGATCAAATGTAGAGATCTAAGTTTTCTACATGGATAATGAAGTCAGTTATAACTTTAATGTAATTATGTGAAATATGTTGCCTGTAAATACTACCTATTAAGCCCCTGAAGGGTTTTAAGCTAATTATCTCTCACATTCCCTTACAAATAGCCTAATTAGTTGTATTGTGTACATAGTGTGTGTTTTATTTATTCCTGCTGCCTCCTAAGCTACTTCATGGAAATCTCACTTTGATGTAAAATGAATGACAAAATGAAGTCAGATCAGTTGATGATCAGTTGACTGTTAAAATTATTTGATATTTTTAAGTTGACACATGTTCATAATACAAATCATGACTTTCTCATAAATTGTAGGCGAGTTAAAACCAAACTATAACACATTTTCTAAAGCTTAGAATCTATTTTTATTGCATTTATGTATCAGTTGCCCAGGGCCACTGTGCCTCAACTGCAACTCACATCTACTAATGTGCTAAGTGCTAATGCTATCTACCGTGTGTAGTTGGTAAAATTTTAAATGCTAAATGGCCCTATGGGTATTGAAACTTGAGTGTGTGAAGAGTTGCATTAATTATATACACTCTGGCCTAAGTCAACCCATTAGTGATGTAAAATGAAACAAAAATCACATAAATCACACTTGGCATGAGTTAGAGTTCCTGCAAATTAGAATTCTGAACCGAACCATTCATAATTTCAGCAGAAGCAGCAAAAACAACATATTACACCAATTCTGCAGGTTAAAGAAGACTAAAATGGAGCATTTTACAACAGAAAGACTCACTATGCCTGGACTGAAACAAGCATGCTAGCCTAGCATAGCTAATGCTAACAGAGTAGGAAGACTTTTACAGTCTTTATACTGAGATCACCTAGTCTTATAATGTACTTTTGTTTAATTCTTTTTGATATGTGCAAGTAAAATCAACAACCAAGAAGTCTGTTTGAGTACTTTTACATCATTTAAGTCTCCTCAGTCAAAGCTGACTCAAATCTTCAAAAATAAAGCCGTGGGAACTATTGCAGTGATGATATTTCAGCTGTAACCTTCAGGTAATCAGTTAATAACCCGTCAGCTTCACCGTCTCCCAGAGGATTCACAAGCAAAGGGAGACTGTGGAGAACTTCAAACTAAACATCTAACATAAAAACAAGAACATTTCACAGCAGACTTTGAAGTGAGAATGAGGATAAACAAGAACAGTCAGGGGGAAGGCAAGCGCAGGTCGAAAGGATAGGCCGAGGCAGAGAAAACCACCGTGCACCAACAGGTTTGTTAGTAGGAAATTTGTTGCTTTGCTTTACTGCACCAACTGTAAACTGCTTTATGGCGCAAATCAGGAAGTGGGAGTGGAAATTATATGGTAATGGACGTCGTTTTGCATTAGTGTGACATAAAGCCAGTGTAGACAGGAGAAGACAGGATGATGAATGTTGGGGTCAGAATGAAATGGGTCGAATATTACAACCACTTTAGCGCTCAGCGGCATCAAAGGGTATCTGATGAGTCAACACTGAATCCATCGCTTCCAGTCCTCCCACCCTGCAGTAAATATGACAAAGACATACTGTACATTAAACGTTTTGACTTACAGCCTCATTGACTCGTGTAATACCTCACTTAAGTTGTTTTTGCCGGACTGACAAAAAGCTGCAGGTCATTTGATTGCGGCCATAAAACAAACATGTGGTGTTGATGCTAACAGATGGTCTGAGTTATCTGAACCGATTGCTTGGCCTGTCCTGCGAGCACGGCATTCTCCCACACAATGACTAATGCAGACTGCTGATTACGAAAAAACAAAAAAAAGAGGCTGAAATGCAAAGCACAGCGCAAGGTAAATAGATGCTTATGGCGGCACGGAACAAGCAGAGACTAAAGAGTGTAGACAAGTGGAATGACTTATCCAAGGGGGGAGGTGGGCAGGAAGAAACATGAAATTAGCACAAATGGATTATCTGTCGGCTGCAGGCTGGACTAAGAGCAAGCCAAGCACTGTGGCAGGAGAGGGAGAGTGGAAAAAAAATCTGATTGACTTCTTGTTTGTTCCTTCCTTAGGGCAGATCCGATAGAGCCATCACTCACCAAATTGCTGATCTGTGGTTGAAACAGCTGTATCCAAACTGGACTACACGGCAATAAGAAGTACGACCGCACAACTGCGCAGGAAACCATGCATCTAATCTCCAGTGGTGGATGAAATACTGAAGTAAAAGTATCAAATATCCTGCAAAATATATACTCAAGTAAAATACTAAGTACTGATTTTTAAATTGACTTTTAAAGTACAAGTACCCGCTCAATAAGTTGTCTCAGCATCTGGGTTGTGGCATTTTGATAAAGAACGAAGATATACTGACGTATGCCTCTGCCGATGTCACTGCTGCAATAATTACAACCAACTATACAGTTTTTGCTGGAGCACCGCTAGCAATTATAGGTCCCATGGAAGCTAAACGATGTGAGCCCATTATGGAAATCAGTGTCATTGATTGGGTGATGCAGACCCTCACCTATCAATGTGGAAAAGAACAAAAAAGTTAATTATAAAATATAACAAATGTTGATATTTGTCATCTGGCATGTCACACCACTTCTTATGGCATTTGGCGTGCTAGACATATGCATTTTCATCCTTTCACGTGTTATTCATCACCATTCGATCGTGTGTCAATGTACGCCAAGATCTCTGAATTACATATCCGTAACCATTGACCCAAGGCCTAACCCTAACCACTTATCACGCTAATCAGGTGTTATTTTATGCGGCATGAAAGCTATAATACTACAGATAACACGGCAATTAAAACTTATCTGTACATAATTCATCATATCACGTTGCCACAATGCAATCAGTATGAGAACTTATTTATTCATGCAAGATTTTGAGGAAATTGTGTTAATACCATGTAATGAGTAACAACATAAATTGTACCAATGTAGTGGAGTAGAAAACATAGATAACTGCCACAAAACGTAACGGAGTAAAAATTACTTAAGTACAAATACTTTGTTCCAACTTGAAAATGCAGATGTGTGTAAACAATGACTTTTATACTTCATTCAGTCCATGGATAGACAGTGTTGATACATTGGTTGTTTTGGTCCAAAGTATGTTCTGGTGCCAGATGACACAGAACCACTGAAACATTCACGCATTCATTTTCTTTTGCTCAATTTTGGACCTGAACTTGACTTACTTTAGAAAACTAAACCTGCACATCTAACAACTAATTAACCCCTTCATGTGACCTTCCATGATAATGTCTCCTTTGAAATATCACTTTTTTAAAATCACAGTCAACTCCTTTCACTTTGTGCTTTGCTAGTCACAAACCAGATAAAAACAAGGTGGGAATTTGTCTGAGAATGTTATTATTTAATCTCTGCTAATGAGAGAAAGTTTACAATGAATGTGGAAATCATAAAACTTTTCAATTCCAAGCTAGATTGTTGTCTGGATTCATTATCGTAGATGTCACTGTAGAATAAGATGTGCCTGTATTTCCAAAAGTGGCAATAGAGGACTGCATGGGGTTGTGTCTTTCTCTTGTTTAACTCAAAGCGGGACCTCCAGCCTCTTTAGAGACAAGTCTGCTCTGCACAGGAGAAATAGAGCGAGACAGGGAGGGGCGGTGGCAGCGGTGGGGGAGAGGGCCCGAAACAGAGCGCCAGAAAGAGATCCTTTACTGGCTTGAATCTTCTCCAGCTTTAATTACACTGTATTGATCACAGACAGGAGGGAGGGGATGGGGTTTGGGGTGGGCGAGAGTCGAGCGAAGGGGGAGAGACAGTTGGTGAAATTGCAGGCGGTAGTTACTGTAAGGCATGTAAAAAAGAAAGGCAGAGCAATTATGCCCGAGTCATGGAGTAGATAATTAGAAAATCCTCAGAACTCTTTACGCTTTTTCCTCCGTTTAGCCCTGCTGATACAATAAAACAGAGAGGGTGTCAAATTCATTTAAGTCACTGGACGCTATGCATTGTGCACACATCCATCTCACGGCTCCACGCGTGGTTTGACTTGAAATTCCTCGCATCGATTTTTTTTTTTTTTTATCCCCCAGCGCTTTCGGTTCAGGCTTTCCTTGTAATCAACCATAATAAAACGGTCATGCATGACACTTCTTCTGGCCTCCTGGTATCAACGTTAGCTACATGTTACAGATGCAAAGAGATCTACGTCTGCAATGTTGGGCTTTTTCGGCTTTCTCTTGCTATCTTTTCTAGGTTGACCTACTTTACCAAAGAGCTTAGGTTCCTTTCTTTGTTTCTCACACTGTTGTGGCAAGGGCAGAAAATCTGCAAGCTCCCCTACTGTACCCCCCCCCCCATCCCTTAACCAGGCGGATGGCAACAGAGTCCAGCATGCAGTTGAATATGCCAGATTCAACCTCACTGCCCCTGCAAAATCGCTCCCGCCGAGTCTCACAGAACTGTATTCCGGGGGTTAAGGAGCTTATGTCTCGTATACGATGCAAGGAGAAAGGGCTGAGCAGTGATTCGCTATGGGAGAGGGAAAGGAGAGTGAAGCCTCTCTCTGTTGAGTCTATCTCATTATTGCTGAACTGTGTGTTACCTTTGGTAAACAGTGGGGAGCATTTCTCAGGCGAGCGTCGCTCTAAAAGTAACGGACTGGTAAACGCTGCGGCCCGATGGTGGCGT
Source organism: Maxillicosta whitleyi (assembly GCA_029822895.1). Taxonomy (NCBI): domain Eukaryota; kingdom Metazoa; phylum Chordata; class Actinopteri; order Perciformes; family Neosebastidae; genus Maxillicosta; species Maxillicosta whitleyi. The sequence goes on from JAPSES010000115.1 coordinate 13,504,947, forward strand.
GCAGCCATAGCTCAAATCTAGAGCCCCAAAGGGATGTATGAGTTTGGTCGTGATTAGTCAGATCGAATAAATAATCTGCATTTATGACAGGCCTTTTCATTTCAGCTGGTGTTGAATGGACGTACTATGCAACTCCTTTGTGTTAATAAATTCCCTCCAGTTATTTTTGCTGAATGACCTTCTCAATCATTGGAAAAGTCAAAAATTCCATTTCTGAGTGAGGCATTCATTATCATAGCCCCTTGTGCTCAAGGGTACCTGCCCATTTACAGTGCATAAAAGCAACGTGAAAAATGGCTGTGCTCCCTTTTAATGGCATATTAAGGAAATCAACAAATTAGAGATTCATTAAATAGCTTGAAGGCTTTTAAAAATATAAGTGTAAATAACGTCAAAGCTGGAACACATTGTATTATTGCAGCATTTGTGTATTACTGGGTTTAGTCAGGTGCAGATGAGGTACCTCAGCTCAGGAAACGATGCTGATATCTCCTGTAACTGAACTGATGTGTCTATTTGTAGTCATCGCAAGGCCGTGGCAAACTGTGACACATCCATTGTTGCGAGCCGCAGTCTGGCAAACCGACTTCAACACTTCTACACATATCCCTGAATTGTTGTGACGTTCCGCCACTCTGCACTACCTACACCGTGAGCCTCTCATGTGTGAAGAACAAAACAAGAGTAATTAAATCTGCATTCCTTCACCCTTACGACCATATTCACATCTGTTAAATTGAAAAATCACACTGTGTAAAGCAGATCCACTTAAATCTATGCCCCACTGACTCCTGTGGTAGCTCAGCAAAGACGGGGGGAAGGCTTTTGTTGGCCTTTCCATTAACAGCATAATGGCATCTTGTTTTCATGTTATATGACACTCTGTGGATACTGTAAATCAAACACTAATTACAACATGCAGTGACCTGACGGCTGAAACGTTACTTCTAATATCTTCCACGGGCTAACAGACAGCTGAGTGAATTTGGCGTCCAAAATAGAGCGCCTCAGCATGCTGTAAGCATCTTGGTTAATTAAGACATGCTGACAACTGGTGAACTCTGCACATCATTATAGATCCACTGGCTAATTGGAACGAATAGTAACTGGAAACGCATTTTTCTTCACTAGTGGAGATTCAACAAAAACAGAAAATGCTTATTAGTCTATAGAGTCAGTCCTGTAGATTCTAAAAGTGTGGCTTCAGAGAGTCTTACCTGCCCTGGACTTTGATGTCAGATATAGCGTAGAAGTATCTGGACAGGTTGTTCTCATCCACCATAGTTGCTCCAGTAGCGGGTCGGAGCAGGCGGATCCTCAGGTCTGTGATGGTAAAGAAGTCCCTCAGGTTCTTGGTGGTGTCCAGTTGGCCGTAAAGTGAAGCCATGTTGTGGAGGCGGGGTCCTGCAAACAGCGCAAAGCGATCCTTGATCTCAAAGCGCACCGTTTTGTCGTACTTCCACACATAACCCCGTGAGTAGTCCTCAGTGCAGATGATGTCCAGTAAGGTGTGCTGGGTCAGGTCCTGCACAGTCTTGGGCTCCATGGTAAAGGCGTCCAGGCAGTCAGTGGCGTAGAACTGGTAGGGCTGCCAGGTTCGTCCATAATCCAGTGACTTTTCGAGGACCATCTGCTCGGGCCGGCCTGACTCGAAGGTAAGGACAATGTCGTCAGTCAGCTCAATGGTCTTGTTCCAAGATAGTGTAATGTTGACCAGCAGGGCCTTCGGGTACTTCTTCCAGGATGTGGACTGCCAGAAGGTGGTGGGATTACGCCCCTCGCTGTCAAACATGAGCTTTGGAGGATGAGCAAGCTCCTCGGTGCTGGCATCACATTCATTATTACACATGTATGGGTTCTCCTACAACAGAAGAAGAACCAAAGAGAAAAAGTGAAGGGAGGATGTTAGTAGTGACAGGCAACAAGGAGGGAAAATTGGACAATATTCAAGGGTGAAAAACTCTTATTCACACATTGTACGTGAGCGGCAACTATTTCTCAAACAGAATATCATCATGTTTAATACTAATTTACAAGTTTGACAAGTCCAAGGCTTCACAGGAATAGAAGCTGAATCTCAGTGAAGATGTGCAAGCATTTATTCTTTAACAGTCTCGCTCGTCTCCTCCTCACCAGAGTTGGGAGAGAAAATAACTGTTATTTTGTGAAAAATGACAACACCAATATGAAATACCTGGAATTTATGTGAATCATTCTCAAAAGCACAAAAATCCCTCCTCATATAAGTCTTTTGTGTCAGTGTCTTGGATTCTTAAATATGTTTCTTGCTTTTATTTTTAACCGGTTTCTTTCGTCAACGTCAGTGCAACACCCAAACCTTTCCCACCAATTATCAGTTCCCATTATCTCTGCGTATGTGATGGAAACAGATAAATGCATGTAGTGACTTCAGACTTTCTCCACAAACTCGAAAATTTATCAGCCCCATTTGCTTGAAAGAGGTCTTTCTAAAAACATTTGTCCGATTTACCACAAATCATTACCAGGCAATGTTCTCTCCTTGCTCCCCAGGGGCTCGATCTAACTGTCAAGAGGAGGACGCACTCATCCAGGAGGACCTTTCAAGTGCTACAAGCTCCAATTTATCAGGACAAGATAATCCACTACTTGATTAGGTGGGAGATGTCACCGGGTGTGTGTATGTGTGGAAGTGAGCGTGGCGATGTGCTGAGGAAACGGGGGAAAGGAGGCCCCTGATGTAAGACAGTCTAATGAAGCACAAAGGCAGAGATTGAGTAAGTTAGAGGCAGAAACGGCTCCATTCGGCTAATAAGCTTAGCAAGTTTTTTCTTGTCCTCCAAGGCAAGGTGACAATGAAACAGGGCTCTGTCAGGCCTTTCGACTGTTGGAGGGCCCCATTAATATCCTGTCTGGACCGTTCCCTACAGGCTTCTCCCGGCGTTGGACGGCATCTGTGGTGGCAGTGGCAGGGCGGAGGTGCAGTGGGGAAGACGTCAGGCTGGCAGTGGAAAATTCCACTCGGGTTTTAGTATACCATCTCATGGTGGGAGGTTAGGTGTGCCATTAACTGCAGCATCTGTCGCACCATGTATGCACGGACAGATGTGTAATAACTCATATGCGACAGTTACGTCTGCTTAGGGGGTGTGGACAGGTCTCTAAAAAACGCACTTGGCATACGTGATGGCGGTTGGCATTACTGCTTAGATGTGTGCGCCCAGGATATCAGGAGAGACCGAAAAGACAGAGTGTCCTGCCTGAAGTACAGGCATGAAACATTGTTGCTTATTGTAGTAAAATAACTTAAAAACATTACATTTCCTCATGTCCCAAACAAACAATACACACACCTGATTAAGACTGCCATTATAACAGGCCACCTAGGTGTCGTTATGTTTTCTTTGAAATAAAAGTGCAAGAAAATGTATTTATTTTTGGCCATTTCTTTGTCAACTTTGTTTTCATGAAGAACTTCACTTTCAATATCTGGTTATTAAGTATCATTATTCTAAATGAATGCGGTATCCCATGATGATCTACAATAGATGTGGTAGTTTTTTTATGATCAAATACCATATAAGGGTGTTCAGCATTGAGCATTCTTATTATCATTTTATTTATACTTGAGCGAGAAGTGAACGTCCATCCCATAATTTCACACCCACAATCAAAATACATACAAATGTAAGTCCTCTTAAATTAGAATTACTTGTAATTCTTAATTTAGAAAATAATTCTTGAATGCTATTTGGAACAAATTTTTTTTTAAATAAAGTTTTAAGCTGAATAGAAAAATCATTAGATGCTTCAAAATATCCTATTTTATTAATTCTTCTAATTCTTCTAACAGCTCTTTATATATATATATATATATATATATAATTTTACTAATGTATCTATAATACCTTAGCATTTCCCCATATTTCTGCACAGTGTTGAGTAGAGCAGAACTAAAGAACAATATATCATGTATATTAATGTTAAATGTCACCTTCATTAGTGTAATTACAGTATTTTACAGAAAATGTTGCACTAACCTGTAGGTTTGTAGCAGTGTTGTTAGCATATGTTGCTAATCTGTAACAAACATTTCTCAAAACAGTGGAGTTCATGCTGATTGAAAAAAATCACGATGTAAAATTACCTATTATTATTATAAATAATTATAGGTCCGTCAACTGCAGATTGGACTTTTGAATGAGTGATTTCTAGCAATTCTTTACAGTTATGCTAATCCAAAAATATTTTTATTCATTATAAAAGTCTGGTGGGACAAATTAGGCAGCCACAATCTAGGTAATTAATGTTACCACTGCAGCTGCATGAACAGGAAAGTGTGGACTATAGTTCACTTCATCTACATCTGGAGTCTCAAAAGGTCCAATCTGGCCCGCGGGATGAATTTACAAGATGCAAAAATTACACTGAAGATATGAACAATCAAGGGCGTCGACCGCATTTTAGTTCAGGCTCCACATACAGACCGATATGATGTAATGTAAAATAATCGTTTAACAACCTACAAATAGTAACAACTTCATTTTTTGTTTTAGGTTCTAGGACAATGAGCTGGACAAATGAGAAACTGTCCTTATTTTAGTTCCAAACTCTGAATACTGTTAAAACTACACTTATTTGTCTTGCAAATTTCAGTTTTTTCAGGTTATTCACATGTTTTATGTTAAAGGATCATCATTTAATGTTTTTTTTATTGCACTAAAACAAAGAGAAAAAATTTGTTTATTATTTCTCGGTTATGATGCTATTGTTTTCTACACGTTGTCAATACTGTGATTATTTGAGTTCAATATGGAGCAAAACTGGAGTCTCCAGTCAAATTCAACAACACACAGATACAACCTGTAGAAATCAGAGAAAACTAGAGGGAAGTTACATTTTATAAAAGGTGAGAAAACTGTTAGTCAAGTCACGGGTCGTGAATCTACCTGAAAAGATCATAATAGTGGCCCAGGAGGAATGGAAGTGAGTCTAATATGTTACAAGGACAAGTCTGAACCTTAAAAAGTCCAACGTTTTTTAAATCACACAAGACAAATTGGGTCATTGTTCAGGTAAAACAAGTGAAGACTCTGAGCATATGATGAAAAGTACAGTCATAATCTACTGGTCCCAAATGGTGAGAAGTGCTTTGGACTGTTTTTTATAGTCCAGTCAGTGTGACACTACGTTCAGACTGAAGGTAAATGTGGCCAAAATCTGTTTTTTTTTTGTTTTGTTTTTTTTACCCGTATCTGATCAGTTAAAGCAGTGCTCCCCAACCCCCGGGCTGCGGACCAGTACCGGACCAGTGTCGGGTCACCAGCCACCCAAGAAATAACTAATTATTTCTGTTGTATGTATTACGCGTCTGAACAATCTTTTATTTAAAAAAATGTTTTATTCAGAAAAATGAGCGGATTCTCTCGGTTCAAACTGACAACTTTATTTCATCTGTTAAAAATAATAATAATATCATGAGTATTTCATAGTAATAAAACATGTTGTGTATTTAGGTAACAGAGAAAAAAAAATGTGGAATTGCCGGTTCTTGTTCTTTATTTATTTTTCCACTTTTTTTTAATATAATTTATGTACCGGCCATAGAGAAGATGTTAAAAAAAAAGAATGTTATGTTGTTGGTGCAATGTTACAAGGAAGCTGCTAATAAAGTTGTAAAGGAGTACACAGTGGAAGATC
>JAPSES010000115.1:13519157-13531068 GCA_029822895.1 Maxillicosta whitleyi
CCCTCCCTCCATCCACACACACACATGCATCCATCTATCCATCCATCCATACACACATGCATCCATCCATCCTTCCATCCACACACACATGCATCCATCCATCCATCAATCCACACACACATGCATCCATCCATACACATGCATCCATCCATCCATCCATCCACACATGCATTCTCCCACTCAGACTCACTATAACACAGAAGAGAGACAACGAACAGATGGAGAGTGATTGGAGCAGTTTAGCACTAAACACATATCGATACCAGAGCCCGAGAACTCCTAATGAGAGCAACAAATTGCTTCCTCGCCAAACACTCAGGCCCTTTTTTCAGGTTTCGAGAGAAATATTCCAACACAATGCTTTGTAAAGAAACATACATTCTCTGAGCCTTCGTGTGGGTATCATTAAAAGCGAAGAGTGTTTTTCTGTCAAAGGGATGAAACATGACGGCAAAACGAGAAAGGATGGTTTAGACAAATATCAAGATGGAACACCACATATAAACAACAGGTAAATACTGCGGTGACAAAAGAGCTAATTAACAGGAAATAGTCCTGGAAAAAAATATTAGACCACCCTTGTTCTGGTCCATCTAAAGGTACATTTGTTTGTACACATGCAATAACAAGAACAAAAATAGCTCATAGTAGTTGAATTTCACAGCTGATATCCATCCATTTTCCATGTTTTCTTCATAATAACCAAAATCACTTCAGTTCTTACATCAATACACTGCAAAAAATCTTCAAATCTTCTTCAAAAAAGCAAAAAAAAACAAAAAAAACCGTAATCTTCTAAAATCTGCTCATTTTGAAGATCTATTTTTTTTTTTTTTTACACTATTCAGTTCCTCTTTTGGTGATTATGTCTTATTTTAAGGGTGATGAGATATTTAGACTATAAATGAGAAAAGTACACTTGGTAACATTTGGATTTTTACAGTGTATTGGTGTAAGTGATAACTGAATTGATATTGGTTTTTATCAGGAAAACGGATTTCATGAAATTTTTACAACTTCTAAACTGTATCTGCTGCTGGACCCGCTCCACTGCTCTATGAATTCATCATGTTAACCCCCCCTTACAGCACCCCAGTCTATATCTATATCTATAAACGTCCTGTCAGTAGTAGGAGGCAAACTCTGGTATAACCTGCCCCTCCCTGTAAGAGTGTCCAACATACAATACTTTTAAAACTCACAAAAAACTCTAAAACTAAGAAAATCAGAGATTCTCATTTTTAACTGACATATGTTTCATCACTCGTACAATGTGTTTAAGTCATATGTAAATATAGAGGTATATATATTTACTTCTATCTATATTTACTTATACAAATACATATATATATATTTACCTATACATCTATATTTACCTCTATTTATATTTACTTATACATCTATATTTACCTCTATATCTGTGTTTACTTCTATCTATATTTACTTATATATCTATATTTACGTGTATATCTATATTTACTTATATGTCTATATTTACTTATACATATTTATTTACCTCTATATCTATGTTTAGTTCTATTTATATTTACTTATACATCTATATTTACCTGTGTATCTATATTTACTTGTATATCTATATTTCTCAGTAGATGTCACACATTTATGATGAACTGCACATCATTCAATAAAACACAAGCTCCTTGTGTAGTTTTTACCAGCCTGAGTTCTCCTCGACACTTTTCATCAATAAACCTGACTAACTGTATTCAACACGCGTTTTTAGGTTTCTATACATTTAAGTGAAATAAAAAACAAACAAACAAAAAAAAAACACTTGCATCAACAGCTATTTGTATTTTGAACTTCTACCTGAAAATTTCATGACATCCACGCTGAGATACTTCCCCTCCCTCCCCTTAGAAATGTACAATCTTTTTTTCCTCGCGCTTATCGATTTCTTTCCCGTGTTCCTGTGTGTCGGTCTTTTTCTGGCCGCTGTGTGCAGAGGGTGGGGGTTAAAGCTATCCCTGCTGCATTAATGAGACCTTGTGTTCCACGATAGATTTCTTCACCCCGACCCAGGGGCTTGATTGAAGCGGCGCTCTCTCAATTTCAGAAGCTCTCTCCCTCTCTCCAGTCATGCCAACGCTTTCTCTGGATCCCTTCCCTCGCCTTCCCTCGCTCTCCCACGGCGGCGCGGGGTGCAGACGGAAAGAGGGGCTTAACCTGGACGTGGGATGAATATTGGATGCCAGTGTGACAGATTACAGTGGTAATAGACACCCAGGCCAAATCCTCACAAGGATTACAATCATATTTTCAAATGGCTCAGGGTCAGCCGGAGGTCGAGCGGCCTGGACCGTGGTCAACGAGACGGTGAGGGGCCCGGAATCTCCCACGCACACACACAAATGCAACGCGATTGTGTCTGAAATCATGAATCTTTCTACGTATATATCCATGGTTTTACATATATATTGCATTTTGCCAACTACCTTTAACTCAGATCCAAACTGTTTGACACCTGTTGATCCATTGATCCTATCAATACATGGAAGTAAGTCTGGTTTCCACCGGTTGTGGGTCACTGGCAATCCATAACCAAAATCTGGTGTGAATTCAACCAATAGTTTTGCTGCTACAGATATTTGATATTCCCCCCATTATAAGTAAATGAGGGAAAAGGAGAATATAAAAATTCACAAAAAAATTTGACCTTTGACCGACTGTTCCAAAAATGTAGTGAGATCTATTCTGTGTCACTGGTAATCTATAAACTCAGTATGGTGTGAATTCAACCAATAGTTTTACTGCTACAGGCATTTGGAATGTCACCCATTACAAGTAAATGGGGAGAATTTAATTTTTTTTTTTTTTTAACTTTGACCTATTTTCCTAAAAATGCAAAGACATGTATTCTGGGTCACTGGCAATCCATAAACCAGATTTAGTATGAAATTAACCAGTAGTTGTACTACTACGGACATTTGAAATTTCACCCATTATAAGTAAATGAGGAAAAACAGGATTTTAAAAATTCATTGAAAATTTTTACCTTTGACCGACTGTTCCTAAAATGTAGTAAGATCTATTCTGTGTCACTGGTAATCTATCTAATTTCTGGTATGGTTCTGGTATCTAATCTAATTTCACCCATTATAAGTCAATGGGCAGATAATTCATAAAAAAAATGTACTTTGACTTATTTTCTTCAAAATGTATAGACATGTATTCAGTGCCAGTGGTGATTCTGGGTCCCTGGGAATCTATAAACCAGATTTGGTATGAATTCAAAAAGTAGTTTTGCTGCTGGAGTGTCAACAAACACACATACCAGGCCAAAAACAATAGCCCCTGCCTCTCCTCCTTCGAGGTCGGATAGAAATAGATAGTAATAATAGAACATGCATGGAAAGAAAAAAAAAAAAGACAGAAATCTATCTATGAAGCGCTGAGCTGCAGCAGCTGGAAGTGGCTCGACAGCTCACACAGAACAGATGAAATATTCTGTTTTGTGGCACCGGTGGGTGAAATCCAATAGTGATCTAAAGCATTGAGCCGTGCCATCTGAACGCCTTAAACACCGGAGCGCGGGCCGTCCAGTCGGCCGAAGGCAGGTTATGAGGCGAGACGCTGTGTAAATGTCCTCGTGTTGCACTCCTCACCATCAGCGCTGGCATTTTAGGAGATTCATGAGCCTTAAAACAATAGAAGAGAAAGCCTTCAGCATGCACCCTTTGCACATTCAGAGGATATAAAAACAATTTTATATTCCATTATCTTTTATATGGCGCTGAAAACCCCACCGGGTGCCACTGCGGTAGGGTTTGGAGGACGGAGCGTCATCCCCCTGCTTAAGAGATGGTATATATGTGAGAGCAAAGTGAGTACAGCCATCAGAGCTGCAGCCGAGTGGTGTTTGATGGCTGTACACGGGCTGTTAAGTTGACAGGTTAATGCTACAGTGCACAGCTTTGGCACAACTGACTCTAAGTTAAGGAAACTTATTTCTAAAAGCACAGAGTGTCCGCTTGTTTATCCTCACCTGAGCAAGCAAAGAGGAAAAACACATGGATCTGAAGTACAGGATCTGGGACACGCTCAGAAGCCAAATTCTGCCACGAAATGATGAAAATCAACCCTTTTTTTTTTCAGTCTAATTTCAAAACAACAAAAATTAACTAACTACAGTTTACCCTTTAACCCCTGACGTGTCTGTGGTGAGCGTTTTGTGTGTATGATTTATGTTAAATATTCATAAAATAACACGTGGATGTAAAATACAGGATCTGGGACACGGTCAGAAGCACCGGACTGGACTCAGTGAACTCTGGAAAACAGTTGCAGAACATCCAGAACGCTGCTGCTGCTGCGGCTCGGGTCCTGACTAGAACCAGGAAGTACGACCATATTAGTCCAGGTCCAGGTCTAATATGGTCCATGGGTTTTACTGATGAATCAATGTTGTAGAAGATGACGGCGTTTCCATGGTAACTACAGAGCTTCTAAACGTCCAAATGGATCATACAGTATCTGAAGACCACGAAAAGACGAAAAACTGCATTTTACACTAATTATTCACTTGTATTGATAGGGTTAGTGGATCAGACGCTGCTAAACATTTTCCATCAGTAGATGCTGTTTTCCGTCACAGACTCATTTTCTTCTCCGTTCTGGATTCTATGTGTCGGATGATTCATTGCTGTTGTCTCTGCCTGGAAATGCTGCATTTTGGATGATGTTATTCCAATATTTTGACAGGACTTGATGAAGTAAAAACTCGTCCACATTCTGTGACGCCGCCGTGTTTCATTAATTACCTCGACTGTGGCCTAATTTGTCGAGCGGGAGATTTATAGTGAACCAAAAATGCTTTGTGTAGAATCAGACTCGCTGCACGTCACAGTCCAGAACCGGGACCAGATCCTCCGAGGCTGATTCTTCACTGTCTGGAGGCTTCATTTCAGGTCATCCGTTATTCAGCAGCAAAACAACACGTGACTCAAACTCTGCAGGTTAAATCTGACTAAAGCCAAACAGTGTTAGTGCAGACAGAGCGAATGACATCACATGACCAGTGAAATGTGTTCATATCGACCTTTGGGATAATCGGAAATAAAGTGTGTTTAAGATAAATGTTTCTTCTATATTAGATTAGACTAGACTAGATTATATTAGATAATATTAGACTAGATTACACTAGATTATATTAGACTAGATTACATTATATTGTCTTAGACTAGATTAGATTACACTAGATTATATTAGATTACACTAGATTATATTAAATTATATTAGACTAGATTACACTAGATTATATTATATTAGACTAGATTAGATTACATTAGACTAGATTACATTATATTTGATTACATTAGCCTAGATTATATTAGCCTAGATTACATTAGATCACACTAGATTATATTAGATTACACTAGATTATATTAGACTAGATTGCATTAGATTCGATTACATTAGCCTAGATTATATTAGTCTACATTACACTAGATTATTATTATATTATTATTAGACTATAATTATATTATTATATATTATTATTAGATTAGATTAGCCTCTACTGATCCTTTGGGCGCACAAAGAATACTACAACAAAATAGCAAAACAACAACCCTTAAGAAGAAAAACACCATTGAAAAAAAAAAAAACACAACAGACAATCACACATTATAAAGAACTAGTAGAAAAAAGAAAAAAGCAGCAAGGTGGTAATAATAATAATGATGATGATAATAATAATGATAATAATAATAATAGTAACTTTGGCGCTTAAGGGTTAAACTGATCTATTCATAAACAGAAGACGATGTTGGTCTGCTTTATAAAAGAAGGGACGACTGAGGAGGAAAGTGTCCAAATGGTCCAAGTCCACCTGGTCCAGAACAGATCCCTCTTATTTTCTGGCCCAATCATCGTCCTCTATTAAGGCCACATTTCCACAGTGGGTGAATCCCCCAGGGTTTAATTGATCCACCGGCTGCTGCAGCGCTACATCTCTCCATCAAACTGTCCTGTCAGATAACACGCCAGATAATCCCAAATTCCTCTGTTCAGCATCCATTAAGACTCAGAAAGTGATCGGTGCGATCAGCAGTGTATTAGGCAGAAAAGGAGGAAAGGCGTGTGGAAAAAAAAAAAAAAAAACAGGGTGTGGAAAAAACAAAACAAACACGGTGTGTAAAAAAACAAAAAAGAAAAACAGTGTATGTAAAAACAAAAAAGGGTGTGTAAAAAAATAAAATAAAAACAGGGTGTGTAAAACAAAACAAACATGGTGTGTAAAAAAACAAAAAGGAAAAACAAGGTCAGTAAAAAAGAAAAACAGGGTGTGTAAACAATAAAACAGGGTGTGTAAACAATAAAACAGGGTGTGTAAATAATAAAACAGGGTGTGTAAACAACAAAATAGGCCCTGTAAAGAACAAAACAGGACGTGTAAACAACAGGGCGTGTAAACAACAAAATAGGGGGTGTAAACAACAAAACAGGGGGTGTAAACAACAAAACAGGGTGTGTAAACAACAAAATAGGGCGTGTCAGGTTGTCAGATCCTCTTCATTATAACATGTATTCACAACCACGTACAAATGTGCAAAAATAAATAATTAAATAATGGTTTAGAGTTAAATAATACAATTCTTGTGACTAGAAATGCAAATTATATTGAAATTGAAAGTTATATTCATATGTTAACAACAACGTCGCTGGTTGGCCCATGTGGTGCACTTTTCCACCAATAGAAACAAAGCCAAATGTTTTCTTTCTTTTTCTTTCCTTTTTGTAACGACACCATCACTGAAAAGTTCTGGGGTTTTTTGTGTCCCATAACGTGCTTTCAACACGACTGACTTCACAGCAGAACCCTGGATATTCACTGAAAAAACACAAAATACATAGGTAATACCGTAATAAATGGTGATAAACCTACTGGAAGATGGTTAAATATAAAGAAAAAATAAACATTTGGGAACTGACACAAATGTCACACCGGGTCCTCGCGGGTTAAAACCGTTTCAGCGCGGCTCCATGCTGCCGCCGCGTCAACTTAAATCACATGTCATCAGAACGCGCCCGGGGACACTGCACACTAGAGTTAACTGACGATTAGTTTCAGTTTTGCGGGGAAAAAAAATGATGGCAACGATGGAGGTAACGGCACAATATATTGATAAACGCGCAATGCTTTGAGCGGAACGTGCAAGTTTTTTTTTTCGTCCGTGCTTTTTGAAAATTAACCGCGCAAATCACAGGTGGACGACCCGCTGCACAATCCACTGGTGATCAGGCCTCATGTGTCCAGTGGAGAAAAGACCCCGAGGAACTGGTATCACCTCCCCCTTCCCCCTCCCGACTCCATTTACTGGTGTTTTTAATGGTATAATAACGCTACATCTCCTGTATAGAAAAGCCCTCCAAAGGAACATGGATCACTGTCACCTTGACCGAGCTAAGAGGCTAACCCCAGCGCTGGGAGCTGCCCCGGCTGCTTCCCAGCGGACACAAACCCCCGACCCGCCCGCAACAATAAGGCAATCCTTACAAATTAGTGCTATATCATTTGCTGTCTCGCCGCCAGTGGGGAAATAGACTTCAACGCCGAGAAATATTTGAGCTGCGGCAAAGGGCATTGATGTGGATTACCGCTGACGTGGCAGAGTTCGGACCGAAAACACCCAAGCTGCTATTATTTGTGATTGTTGGTCGACTTCTGGTCACACATCTGCTCGTTTTTTTTTTTTTTTTTTTTGCTGTTTGTGGCCACTTTGCTCGTCGTTTCAGGAATGTTTTGGATTAAATATAGACCTTAGCAGACGCTGAGGTGTCTGATGAGTAAAAGGAAATGACAGGACCATGTCTCCGAGTGGAACTGGTGACAGGAGACAGCTGGGTTTTTAGTGAAATCGAGCAGAACAAACAAAATCTATCATCCAAATGTAGGCGATTTTATAACCACCAAATGATACATATCACAAAATTTTCTCTAAATTATTATTATAGTTTAAGTGGATATGAAGTAGTATTTTTCATTAAATATTTAAAATATTCTAAAGTGATTAATTATTGTTTAGATTCAAGCTGCTGTGAATGTCACATGGCCTAAGACGCTAATGTATTGGAAGGATGTTTTTTTCGTCTAATGGACAGATTTATTCATGTGACCACTAGAGGGAGTGGTGAGTCACAGAGGAAAACTAATACAACAAAATTTGTTTACAACTTACGGATTTCTTTTTTGTCCCATTTCATCGTATTTCACTTTTTTTTTTTCAAGACTGCTTTGTTGCATTTTATTCATCTCATTTTGTTATTTTCAGTTTTTAAGGTGGTCCATCTATTTTTTTTAATATATGCACAACTTTTATGCAATTTATTTTATCCCATTTCAGGTCATTTCATATTTTTTAACGTTACTTTTTTGTCTCATCGTATTCATCCCATTTTGTTATTTTCAGTTATTAAGGTGGTCCCTCCATTAAAAAAAAATACAACTTTTTTGTTACATCTTATTCATTGCATTTTGTTATTTTCAAACTTTAAGGTGATCCATTCATTTTTTACATATACACACAATTTTTCATGCAATTTTTTTTTTTTATCCCGTTTCATGTAATTTCATTGTTTTTAACCAGTTACTTTTTTTGTTGGATCTTATTCGTCCAATTTTGTTATTTTCAGTTTTTAAGGTGATCCATCCATTTTATTCATATATAGCTTTTAGGTATTTTATATCCTGTTTAATCACATTTCACTTTTTCCAAATTACGTTCTTTTGTTGCATCTGATTCATACCGTTTTATTATTGTCAATTTTTAAGGTAGCCCATCCTTTTTTTTTTTTTTTTTAAATACATACACATTTTATGCAATTTTTCATCCTGTTTCACCTGATTCCACTTTTAATAAATGTCTTTTTTATGTCTTATTCATCACATTTCTTTTATTCAATAATAATTTTTATTTACACTGAATTGGTATTTGCAGTTCTAAAGAGAGTAAATGAGCGAAAACACTGTTCAGATATTGTCTCTATCCAAATACTTAAAGTCAAATCAATAATATCGTCTTAAACAGAGTGTGTCGTGCAAATATGTTTTATATGTCTGCATTTACATTATTAGTAACAGAAATATTTCATGTTTCAGTGTTAACACAGACATTTCCCCACGATGGTAGAAATAAAATCTTTTCTTATCTTATCCTTTTGTGTTAATATCCTCAGACCTGACGCTGTCTTGTTCTTGCCGTAGAAATAACCAGAGCATTAAAGTGTTCCGTCACTTGATTTTTTGCTCTGAAAGCTTTTAACAGTCGCGTTAAGTGCCATCGCTTTCCGACAAGAGGAAACCCTGTTCAATCAAGCCCCCGTCATGAATCCACCCCCTCATTAGAGTCTCTGCTCGCCGCCCTCCATCCACCCCCATTAATGAGGGGCCGGAGCGGGGGGTAAATTTAGCACCTCACAATTATCTCAAAGGGCCACAAGAGCGCTGGAGATTAAAAAAAAAAAAAAGAACTTGTCTTCTGGAGGGATTTCTCTTTTCTTTAGTTGAGTCTTCAGGGCTAGCTTTTTTATTTATTCTTTAAAAGTCTGAGCTTTTAAGAGATGATTAAAATCAATAGTGTGGTAAAGCTCGGCATTCCCAGTGTGGATATTTAACTGAGCATGAGCGTAGTTGGAATTCAGCTCCAGGCCTCTCTGTCAGATCACTGAAGGTCTATTTAGTCATTCTGCAGGGAGACTTTCTTCTTTTTCTTTTCCCTTTATTCTTCTTTCTCTGTCTCCTTCCCCTCCCCTCCATTTTTTTTTCTCTTTTTTGCCACCGATTCTCTGAAAATGATTGGCAGATGACTCCTGGGAAAAAAGAGCTCAGGCTTTTTCCTCTCTCGAAGCTCACAGGATCACGACACTCAAACACACTGACAGCCGAAGTGGGCTCGTGCACACACAAATGCATTTTAAAGGCGAGTCACACAATATGGCAAAGGAAATAAGGACGGAAAACACACACACACAGGAATCGACACCATCCCTATGATCCTTGACAGCTAAGAATAGTGAAAAAAAAAAAAAAAAAAAACTCCAACACCTGCATGATAACCAACTTTTTAGACATAACCTTCCTGTGACTTTTTTATTAAAAATGATTCATTTTTCATTTTGTCATCGCTTGTTTGCTAACGCTAGCATATCAAACATGCTAACTTTGGCTAAATATAACCTTTACAGAAAAAAGGTGTTTTTATTGATAATGTTTAAAGCCACATTTTGAAAGTGTCTCTGAAATGTATATTGCAGTATTTTTTTAATCATTTATTACTTAGATTGTATTTTAATGTCATTTCTATGTGTGTACATATTCATACATATATGTGTGTGTGTGTGCGTGTGTGTGTGTGTGTGTGTGTGTGTGTGAAATCTCATTTGGTGCAAGTCTACATGATGTCAATGGGTGCATGTGCCACTGATTGCTTAGTTCTATTATTTCTTACTTTGTTTACCTTTAATTGTAAAATATAAATACCAATAAAAATATTGAAAAAACAATTACTTAAATATGACATTATTTCCTTTATGTGACTAAGAATAGTGGAAAAAAAAAACTCCTACACCTGCATGAAAACTGACTTTTTTACTTACCCATGACCCATTAGATAGTTAGCACATTTACAGAGAAATGTGTTTTTATTGATAATGTGTAAAGCTACATTATGAAATTGTCTTGAAATTTTGTCAATTATTACATAAATATGACTTTTCCTTTATGTGACTAAGAATAGTGAAAAAAAACTCCTACAGCTGCATGTAATCGACTTTTTAGACATTACCTTACTGATTAGGTTCCTTTTTTCATCATGTGTTTGTTAATGTCTGCATGCTAAACTTGCTAACATCAGCTAGTTAGCACCTTTGAATAACAAATCAAATTCTGAACTCTATACAAACTACCATAAAAACAGAATTCTCTGTTGTTTTTGCAATTAAAATGTCTGAAAATATGCTAATCTTGCCCCATTGTTTGCACCTTTTTTCAGGAAGAACTTAACGTTCAATATCTAATATTCATAATCACTATCAAATATAATAAATGCATAAAATGTTTGTTATAGAAAAAGAAAAGACTTGAATTTGTATGAAAAATAACTACGGATATAACAAACTTTTATAAGATTACAGAAAATAACCAACTATTCAACTATTTTACATGAGCTCAAACATTGTTTTTGTAGATCATTCTATGTCCATGTATTATTTTACAGGTAAGATACAACTTAAAAAAAAGATAAACATGACAAAACACAGTAGTAGAACACTCCAAAGCAGCACTATCACTATTACATACAAATATTTACAAGAATTCACCACAAAAACACAACTACGCAACAATAACACAACACTTCCATCTCTCTCCCACTGACTACACTCTGCTGCTCTTTGCCCCGCCCACTTCCACCCCTCCCCCTCAGCCAATGCAGACCTCTATCCTGTTGTGTTGTACACCGATTGAAAGCTCCCATTCTCAGCTGTCAGACACCGTGTCGCCAATAATACAAACGGTTCAGGAGTTATGCTAAGCCGTGGCGCTGGTGACACAATCGTCTTAAAAGGGTTAAAGGAGTTCTTCGGGAAAATGTAGCAACAGAAGAGGATCCGTTCGATATCATGACGCCGACGTCTACGTGTAAACTCTTCATTACTCGTCAGTCGAAAAAAGGAAATTCTAATTAAAAAGGCAGCAGTTTATGAAATCACTAAAGAACAAGTGTAATAGCATGTGGTCGGCCACAACGACGCACAAGTGGATCCACTTGATTCTGCGACAATTTCAAGCATCCGCCACCGCCGTCGTAATCACAACCCTCAGAAGGGAGTCAAGGGTGCTCCACCAGCTGATTGTCTCTAAGCTTTTGATGAGCTGCCATGGAAAAGGGGA
>JAPSES010000115.1:13538506-13548846 GCA_029822895.1 Maxillicosta whitleyi
ACATGTTCACTGTGGTACTGTTTATGTGTCACATGTTCACTGTGATACTGTTTATGTGTCAAGCGTTAGGGTTCCTTACATTTACAGAGTAGCCTTTTACAAAAAATATGAATAACCTTAAATGTCTGAAGAGAAACGTGGAATTTTAACAATATTGTGAATGTTACGTAATACATATGTGTTTATAGACCTTTATAGATCTGTGAGCTGTGATGCACATGTATTAATGATCAACTAATGTGTAATATTGACAAAAACTGCATTTATTTTTTGTAAAAATGTTCAGGTTGTTCATATTTGTTCATGTTATATTGAAGTACACTTCATAGATGTAAACATTTTCATTATGGAATTGTACTAATTTCACTCAAAAACATAGAATTTGACATTATTTATACGTTTTTATCCCATCATCTATATAATTTTCCTGGCCCCGCCCACTTTATATTGCCCCTGAACCCTCAACCTCCCTGTTGTAAGGTAAGAAATTACTTTTCAATAACAGCAACAAGTAATCGGTCATGGATTACAGTTTGGGAGTAACTTGCACCGTCATCAGACAAGGTGACATGGGTTCCATCCCTCCAGCCTTTCCTCACACCTCTGCACATCAGCAACCAAAGACACAGGTCATGTTTGCCAGTATGATGCAAATGCCGCAGCCGTGGTCGGGGGTAATTTGTCAGGTGAGTAATCACAGGTTGGCACGCCTCAGCCTTCAAGCTCCGTCAGCTGATTAAATATTGTTGTTTTTGTATCACTGCTTTCGGAACATTAGCCGATTACTCCACAGGCTCCACTTACGCATGTGTTTTATGGCAGACAATAAGCTTAAGTCACTGCCATAATGCCGGAGTAATTTAACTTAATGTTTAACATAATGATTGTTGGGGTGTTTTACATGCAGCTGAGGCGCGGAAACCTTCCTTCACAGACGTCGGGACGCTGCTTCGCATCAGGTCTAACAACTCGACTGAGCTCAGAAGAGCAGACGGCAGAACCAAAACCAAGTCCCAGGGAACACGAAAGCCAATCCACCTGAATTAACCAACCTTCTTAATGTTAATAAACTAGGGCTGTCAACATTAACACATCAATGCGAATCATCATGATCAATTTGATTAAAAATTTTAACATGATTAACCCATCTGCAGCACAGAATGACATTGAACGTCTCATTTGGGCCAGTTTGTCCAAGTACAGTTATCGTCATGCATGAATAAACGGGCAGTTGATCCAGCATCGACAGGAAACACAACTAACTAGAGCTGCACGAAATATTGTTTTTACAATGTATGTGAGTGCAATAGTCACATGATTGATGATGATGATTTTAATATCCATGATTGCTCATGTCTTTAGTGTAATTTTTACATTTCACAAATTCATCCTAGGGGCCAGATGGAACCATTTGGCGGGCTGGATTTGGCCCCTGGGCCACACGTTTGACACCTGTGCTGCAAAGTAGTTTTTCATATCGCAATATACATCACAGGGTTTTTAAAAAGTCATGTCATGTGATTAATATAGATTCAAAATTAATGATATTTACTCTAAATTAATCCACAGCAACCCTGTGATTAATCTGATTAAAAATATGAATAATTTGACAGCACGATAATAAACTGTCACCAAATAATATTAATATTAATAATACTCACAGTGCATACAGTGGATCCATTATTCATTCACTCCATAGTTTTAGGCAGAAATTAGAGATGTGAATGTGCAAAAAAAAAAAATGTATAAAAATCCGGGATAAAATTTCACAACAATTGACCAATCAAATCACATGTTTCGTGGCAAAACATAAAACCAGAAGTCTGTTGCTAGTTATGACTTGAGACAATCTTTGGCTGTATTTTAGTAAAAATTAAAAAAAAAAAACAAAAAAATGATGGATTCAGCCAAAATTAGGAGCTGATGATGTGAGACACAATTACATATATATTTAGATTATTTAGATGCATGTTTTTTGGGTTTTTTTTGGCCGTACTACCTCAAACTATCACACATTCACACTCTGGTGGTGGTGTGTTGACAGGGGCGGGGCCACCACCCAACATTCATACAACAGCACAAGGACACAACTGCACATGACAAGGACAGAACAGGATTCGAACTGCCAACCCACCCCAAAATCATCATCCAATCCATCATAACTCAAGCAAAATACAAGTTGTATGGAATTGTCAGGTCGTAACGCATATAATAGGACAGAGCTGCGGTGAAAAGGCCTTTCATATACAATCCAAATAAGTAACTGAAAAACTACATTTTCATTCATTCATTCATTTTCTGAACTTGTTTTATCCTCACTAGGGTCAAAGGGGTTGCTCGGAGCCTATCCAATCAAGATGGGGTTCAACCTGGACACGTCACCAGACAACCTACATTTTACCTGAATTATTTAAGCATCATGACAGGATTAATGGTAGAATAGTTATTAAAAACTTTAATATATAGACGTGCACCTGTTTAGGACAATCTGCTAAATTTCCTTTCATAAATTCAGTTTTGTTTTTTATGGCTGTGCACATATTTCCTGCACTTTCTCGTTGCATGCGATGAAAAAAAAAAAAAGAGAAACAAGTTATCAAACGATCATTTCAACCCTGAATAAACTACAAACCTGGAGGTGGGTTAAGGCTAATCTAACTAAACCGACAAATAAACTCAGGTCAGGTCGAAGGTTTTCACTCCGGGGTTGGAATTCGCTGCCACCTGGATTATCTCGTCAACCATCTACTGGCTTATGTTTGGAAATGACATGACGGGGGCCACTTCAGAAATGGTGCCGGACAGTTCCGAGCGCCACGACTGTGACTCTCAATCAGACAAATCCGAAGCGAAGCACTCACAACTTATATAATTGCAGCTGCAAATATCAAATCAAACCGCCTGTCACTTCTCAGCAGCGCCGACAAACCTCAGTGCATGCTGGGATAGCGTTCCCTCAGGATGTAGTTCTCCCTTTTCAGAAGACGCAAAACAAAGACTATTGTGAGAATAACCAGTCGCTAATTTGAAAAGCAAACTAAACAGCGAACACGGCTGACTTGATGACAGCTGTCAGTGTGACAAGAGGTATTATCAGGTGGGATTTAAGTTGTTATGCTGGAGGCAGCCAGGCGGTGTCCAGAAGGGATTTGCAAAGACAAGATTGGAGGCGAGGAGGGGGGGTGTTTAGTGGCTGTCACTCAAACATATATCATATTCCTACCAGACATTTATGTAGACGTTTCACTCATGAATATTCATGCGGCGCAACCGAAAACAAGCAATTATATAAGAAAGGTAAAGCCTAGTCCGGTGTACAGTAGCTGAAAACAGGGCGATTTAATTTTTTTACTGTAATTGCTTCAGGGAACAGCCAGGGTGGTTCTGATTAGACGCTTTAAACTTGACACGTTGAGTTTAAGAAGCGGGGCCGTCTGGGTACGCAGCTAAACTCCGAAAAACTCGCACAGAATATAAACAATCATGATTTTTATTGCATGGGAAAATTATTTCCATTGTGCTCAAAGCTAGAAATGAGTCTCCGAGGAACAGGAAGTTAGAACGTACCAGTCCATAGAAGACCCTTAAATCAATTATCACATTATCACTATTTCTTCTTTGTTGTAATATATTTCTTTTATTTCTCGCATGTCATCTGCAGGTCTGATGAATCACAACATGTGACTTTAAAGACATTTTTCAAGGTGACTTCAGTCAAATTTAACACTTGAACATTTAACTGAGGACTTTAACAACAGCCCTGAAGAGGAAATAAACATTTATCACAATATAAAATTATAGAATGGCATTTGGCATTATGCGTTTGAAGCCCAGCTCCGTGTAAATTTAATGTGTCTCAGTGAGTTTGATTAAGATTTTTTTGGTTCAAACTAATATGTTTCACACCAGAGGATCTGCAGGTTGGATGAAGCCAAAGTCATGACTTTAGGACATTTTTAAGGCATCTTTGGTTAAATTTCAGACGATACCGTTATATAGCATTCACAAACACTAAAATGCACATTAAAAAAATATGCTAAAATATACTAAAATACACTGAAAATATGCTAAAATACATATACGAATATGCTAAAATACACAAAACAATATGTTAAAATACACACAAAATATGCTAAAATACACTACAAATATATGTTAGAACAGTTTATTATCATTTATTTTGTGATTTTAAAAATCCAGATACGAATAAAAATGAATAAAACTAAACTAAACTATTGGTATCACATGTTGTGTTGTCACTGAACCTCTTGTCCAACAACAGAACATCGAATTACCACACTCATTTCTGCACTCCTTAAAAAAAAAAGGCTGCATAGCAGGGCTAAGCACTGCTGAAGCAAAAGCCTGTGAGCACCGTCAGCCATATGCCAGCCTCCGCCTACACTTCCCAGCAGGCACTGCCCTCTTGTTGCAGACCTGTTTGCTGACTGCTGCCAACATTCATTGGCAGAAACCTTGTGCAAGGCATGCATCCAGTCAGCACAACAGTCTAACACCTTGACTATAGGAGCCAGTTTCCCTTTATTTGACTCTGCACTGATCTGCAGGCGCGCAGTAGATTAAACAGCATCTCTCACATAATCTTTGTGCAGCGATAATACTATAAAGTACTGGAGATTAAAGTACTTACATAATCAAAACAATTAGACCAGCCTATTACACGCTAATATTCTTAATCACCACTACAATTTACAGCCTTTGAGGATTTACTGTTTCTCCCTCTCTCTCCAGCGCTTCGTCATTGATAATCTATTATAAATAGTTTTGTTTTTTTTTGCATTTACAGCGAATAAAATGAGTACGGTGGCTCTGCAGGGACCGTCACCCCACAACTTCAACAAAGACGATTCAGAGGTGAAATCCAGTAGGCTGGCGCAGCGAGAGGCTTACCCTGTGTTCTTATCTCTTGGCAGAGCAAAGCCGAGTCGCTCGGTGCCACATGGTTCCCGGATACACAACGCAACACAGTCACACAACACACACACACACAAATGCATATATACATAAATATCTATACACGTATCCTTTGCCGTACTTGTGTTTGGATCAAGAATCAGCAGCTCTACATATGCCACTAGAGCCAGGTTTGGACCTGTGATAACATTAATACAACAACAAACTAACATTAATACGACAACAAACTAACATTAATATGACAACAAACTAACATTAATACGACAACAAAGTAACATTAATACGACAATAAACTAACATTAATACGACAATAAAGTAACATTAATACGATAATAAAGTAACATTAATACGACAACAATCTAACATTAATACGACTATAAAGTAACATTAATACGGCTATAAACTAACATTAATATGACTATAAAGTAACATTAATACGACTATAAACTAACATTAATACGGCAATAAATTAACATTAATACGACAATAAACTAACATTAATACAACAATAATCTAACATTAATACGACAATAAACTAACATTAATACGACAATAAACATTAATATGACTATAAACTAACATTGATACGACAATAAACTAGCAATAATATGACTACAAACTAGCATTAATATGACTGCAGACTATTTTTAACTCTATAACGCCCAATGTGTCATATTTGATACATGAGTTTTGAAGCCCTCTACATGAACAGTGTGATTTTTTTTTCTTACAAAACTTGGTGTATACAATTGTACCACGTTCCCACTACATGGAACCACCTCGACTCGGGTACCAGATACTATTCCTGGAGACCATTTCCATTATGGGATACTACCAAAGTAGGGTATTTAGTTGTCATAGCAACACGTAACACCTAAGTTCTGAGACATCATCTACAATGCGACAGAGCTGGTGGTAAAAACAAAGAAGAAGTGGTCTGCAATGTTCACGCATCATGTTTTTAGCATTGGTTCACCCATTTCAGAACCTTGGTGGAGGCGATGCCAAAAAAACTAGTACTGGGTACCAGATTCCAGGTCCTTTTTCGTAATGGAAATGCAAAATGCTTAGTCGAGTCGATATTTACATATTTACAGCTGTTAACCATTAGGGGTCTGAGTCTATTTGACCGTTTTTGAGCACTTTTGATTTTGCCGTTATATACTATATAAACAAATGTTTCCTATACCCATGTTTGGTATCTTTTTTTTCAGCACAACTTCATCTATCTCATCTGCTTATTATTTTTTCGCTTTAACTTAGTGTATCGACACAAGAGGCCAATATATATATATATATATATAAAATCCAATTTGAATAATTCATATAACACAAAGATGTTTAATGAACCTTTTGAAAGACTTTAAAAGTGAATATTGGTTCCAAATATCAAGTTTGTAATAAATTAAAACTATACTAAAATATTTGACATAAAAGCATATCTTTACATTGGCATTTTCTTACCCCTCCCCCACCCCCCAGTATTTCCAGTTTCTGCA
The DNA here is from genome assembly GCA_029822895.1 of Maxillicosta whitleyi. Taxonomy (NCBI): domain Eukaryota; kingdom Metazoa; phylum Chordata; class Actinopteri; order Perciformes; family Neosebastidae; genus Maxillicosta; species Maxillicosta whitleyi. The sequence goes on from JAPSES010000115.1 coordinate 13,544,941, forward strand.
TCTGGTTCAGGTGGGGGTAATTTTGACCCTTACCTGTAATGTTAATACAGTCTGCGGACTAGAACCCACAGATTCAGCCATTTTTTTTTTCCATTTTGAAAAACGACAAAAAATGATAAAGATATGAATATAAATCACCCCCCCTCCCACACACACACACACACACACACACACACACACAACCACCACCTCATTTTCATACTTTTACTCATGTTTGTTTGCTCCGAGTTCAAACCATCATATCTCCGGACGTGTTTGCTCTATCAACATCAAATAAAAAGTGGGAAAATGTTTCACGTCCCCACTTTGAAATGCAGTTCTCCCCAGAGGTCTATATGAGTCACTTCTAACGTTACGACGTGTTGAAAATATCATGTGATTGAGACACGGGGCCATGACCGTGGACCCCTCAGGGTTAAACTTTATCGTCCCTAATAAACAAATAAATACATAAATAAATAAATGTATTGATAGGATTAATGGATCAGACGTTATGTATTTTAGATCAGTAGATGATTTGAGAATTAAATTCTTTCATCTTCCCTTTTATTGCCACTTAGAACCTTCTGAGTCGATCAGGGCAGGACTTAACGGACACACCAGAGGGAGAACATAGTAAAAGTGGGGGGTACATTACAAGAGCTAATTAGGATTATTAGCGGGACATATTTTATTCAGCCGGGACTAAAACAAATGGCCCAGACCTCACATAGCAAAATTGAAAACGAGCGCAATTACAGACAGCTCATGCAGTTTTTTTCTTTTTTTTGAAGAACCAGAAGTGCGAATTAGCATCACTACGATGAGATCCCACAAAACTGTTGTGAATTTAGCACCGAAAACTACCATCCTGCATGATTAGCGAGCCCTCATCCCAGTACCTGCCACTTCAGGAGCGTTATTACACCACTGCTGCAGCCACTTTTATTTTTAGCATATTTTCAAGTTGTTTTTTGTGGAATTTGCTTGTGTTTCATCAGAAGGAAAATATACGCCGGCGTCATTCCTTCCAGATGGTTGAAAATGAAACATGCAGACATTCCCATGGTGCGACTTCCATTTATTTGAAATAGATAACTGGGATTCTCCCAGGGTGGAGGGAGGGTAATTTTTTAAAAGCAACGCTGTCAAACATATTACTTAACATGTGTGAATGTGCATCATGTCAAGAAAACCACCACTTAAGCAACCAATCAGCTGAAGAAACATGACTCAGTGATGATAGAGGAGATATAATGAGCTCGTATTTCATCTGCAAGGAGCCAAAGAGAAATAACACGTGACAGCTGATCTCCATTCGACTGTTTGTGTTTCTGTCAGACGATCTTAAGCTTTTATCGGGCAAGTGACTGTTTTTGGTCATGTCTGCACGCATTAAAAGACAATGACACCAACATTTACAGTAGTGGCTTTTCCATTGGGCTTATGTGCAAAACTTTACCGATATTTGCTTATAAATGCGCAATGTCGGGTTTTCCATTAAACCACAAATGCAATGATTTGTTTATTTATTATGGAAACATCTACATGATCAGTAAATTAAAACACATGACGTTCACTGAACAATATGCAAATGACAAAGGATAATATTATAATAAATGGTGATAAATCACATAAGAAAGGTTCAATCTAAAAAAAAAAATCTTTTGGAAACACTGGGTCTTCATGGGTTAAACAGGAATTCAAACAGATTGTACAAATCCACTGCACTTTGGCCAAATGAATCTAAAGATAGTTGTTCAGCAGCTGGAGGGTTCAAATTCAAACTGTGTCAACTACAGTTAGTCCTCAGGTTACGACGACTTACGATATTTCGACTTTACAATGCCGGAATCTCGTCTGCTATTATTGTACGATGCCCAAGTTAATATGAAGTATAATACATGTATTTGCATAGTTATTTAGAGATTTTGGGGGTATTTAGGGGTACTAAAGGGTTAATTCTGAATTCGGGTTACATCAACAATGTAGGAACGGAACTTGTTAGGGTCCAAATACACAAAGAAATGAACAATGGCCGAATAAATGTGGGTTTAGTGAAATACGAGCTCTTTAAGTAATATAGTTGGTGTACTACTTCAAATTGAATATATATTTCACAGGATCTTTGTACTTTTACGTCAGTACTCCACTTCAGTACTTCCTCCACCACTGGTGACAGTAAAAGATGGAGCCACTTAATAATATGAAGAAAGCCCTTGATGGGATCCAAGAGAATTCAGCGAGGAGGGGGTAGCAGCCTCGTATAAGACGCCAACGCTCGCTGCCATAGTGTCTCCGGCTTGGAGGATTGCCCTCGCGTGGAATATTCAGAAGCCGAACGTCGCTGAAAGAGAGCCTTCAACGTGACAACAATGTGTGTCCCAGAGAAGCAGCTAATGCCTGGCACCTCTAACTAAATCATTTCATTTACAGCCTCTGATGTGCAGACAGAGGGGATGCAAAATGCATTTCCACGCCAAGCCTCTCAATCGCTCGCTGTCCTTGCGAGCATAATGAACAGATTACCGTTTGCACCCTTGTCACATCATGCTTCTCTGACAAGTGCCTGGCACCTTGTTGGAGATGTTTTCTATGCATGTTCGCTCATTTCAGCCACTAAGGCCTGAAATAAATTGAAACTAGTTTAGCAGCCACAGGAAATAAAACAACTTCTTAATTAGAGGAGCAGTGGACTGAGGCTGACAGTATTTCCAGAGTGGATGGCTCTGGAGATGGAGAGGTTGAAATGCCAAGTGTCTATATCCCAGCACCTCCAGGACACGGTCCTGCAGACACTGCAAGTCTACACCCAATTTACCAATTACTCTCTGTGTCCTGACTCGGGTTAATAAAATGCTAACCGTCTCAATATCCATGACGGCACTTTGCTAACTACCTCCCCTCTAGTTAAATTCAGCTCCTCTTGTCCTTTTCTCAGCCCACAGAAAGAGACGGTAACTCTTGCCTCGGCTTAATCAGGAGGATTGCTTATTAAGGAAAAGCTCTCGGGTACTTCTTAAATTGGGAAGAGGACAGTCTCACCAGTGCGATAACTGCAGATTTATGTCAGAATTAGGTGTAAATAGCTGCACTGGTTATTCCCTTCCTTTAATTAAGCAAGCACTTTTTTGCGGGCCTTCGTCTTGGGCGCTGACCGCTCCACTTCCCTCAGCGGGGCAGATGCTAGCTTACAAAGCAACTCAGCCATGTGTAGGACAGTTCACACAGGAACCATTTCACAGCTCCTCCAAACTTTAACCAACTAAAAATCTCCAAAAGTCCTAATGTGGCTCTAATTTCGGGAAGTTTAGTGGTTTGATGAGGCTGTTTCCAGCGGCTGTGCCACTTGCGTTCGGCTGGTTTTCACAGGAAAATAGAAACTTTACTAAAAGCCACCAATAGCATTTATGGGTAAATTACAATGGTATGTAAATATGTATGAAAGTATTTATTTATTCAGTTATTATTTATGTGGATATTCTTTATCGTACCTCTGAACATCTAAATGTGTCATATCTGATCACCAAGAAAAGATGACAAACTGTATTTTACTCAAATTACAGGATTAATGGTTCAGAAGTATTAGCATCACACTGGAAAAACTAAAAAAAAAAAAAGAGTAAAAGTTTTGTATATAAGTTTAACTAAAACTGTGAATACAGAGTTGTAGTACTGATCTGGATTAGTCTAATGCAGTGTTTCCCAACCTCTTTTGCACCACGGCACATATTTGACATTAGAAAAATCACAAGGCACACGACCAAATGAAAATGTCACAAAAACTATATTTATTGAAATATAATGCAAATCTAGTCTCACTTTACTCAGTGTTAAACCTGGGCCTGTGTAGTTGAACACAAAGCTGATATTCTTCCTCAACAGCTCTGAGTTTCTCTATTTTGTGTGTGTGTGTGTGTGTGTGTG
>JAPSES010000115.1:13578745-13597550 GCA_029822895.1 Maxillicosta whitleyi
ACGCACACCTATGGTTTCTCTCTCCCCACCCCCTCGAAGCCCTTCTCCACCTCACCCTCCCACATCACACACACACAAACACACACACAAACACACGTTCTCTGTCGGGACCCGTTAGGAAGTCAGGAGGGAGGAAGAGGAGGGGGAGGAGGAGGACTGCCTGGAGTTGAATCTCTTTTGCTAGAGTTTACACGACTCGTCCTGATCGCGTGTAATTATCCAACAAATGTGATCGTTAATCACTCTCAAAGGAATAATTACATCCGGGTAAAATATGAGGAGAAAAAAAAACTACGTTTCTCACTTGGTAATTTAAAGAAGTAGCTTATGTGTGTTTGTCTCTCTTTCGGCATCCTTATCTATTACCCCACTGCGTAATGATACATTCAATGCGATCGAATTATCTAATATAACATCTCAGGTGTGTTTCACCAAGTACTGTGGCGCGTAATTCTTCCAAAAAGAAGTGTGAATGAATGCTGCGCTCTGAGACTATTTTAAGATCTGAGAAGGTTTCTGAGTAAATGAGGGATGTGAGAATGAATACATGCGTAAAAGTAGAAGAAAATGACCGATTTAGCTGCAGTTAAACAACCTGATCTCCCGCTTCTGATGTTATTTGGTGAGATTTCAGTGGATAGGCTCTCCAGACTTTTACGCGCAATGGATGTGAGTAACACCTGCTTACTTTTATGTTTTTATGCAAACAGGGAACAAAACGAGAGATGGGGGATGATCCTCAAGGCCACAAGACTAAAGTGCAGAGGAAGTTGGAGTAAACTTGGAGACTCCGGCAGCTCCTCGAGCTCTGATTGATTAGCAGACAGGGGGGAGGGGGGGCAGCCGGGTCACGGCGCTTGACGCACAGGTTAACCTCGCAGCAGGTTGAACAGCTGAATGTGTCAGTGTTTAGGCTACTGGGTCTGAGCGGCGTTCGGGCCCGGAACGCAAAGCGGAATCACCCCGACCTCTGGGTTTGGGGCTTGATGCGTTCAGGAACACAGAAAGAAAGGTGGAAAGGACGTCGGAGGTTAGAGAATGTACGCGAGCGTGTTGTTATTATCACGCCAAAATGTGGCATTAAAGAGAAACATCAGGAATTAGAGGTGATATAACACAATAAAAAACAGATGGAAATAACCGGGCAGTTTGATTTAAATATGTCAATTCCACATGTGAGACTACCCAAGCGAACCGCGTCGCTTTTTTGTGTTCATTAGTGCATTTACACGCGTGGAAAAGGTGGGGTAGGGTCGGCTGGTGAGCGAAGCCGAGAAAAAGATCATCTGGTTGAGGAAAATAAATAAATAATAAACGAGCCAACTTTCATTAATCACGGTGCACAATTTGGCCACCCACTCACCCACTCGGCGCGCGTCGCAGCGAAGCTTCAAAAGTTTATGCGCATTTGCATACAATTGGAGACCAATAAATGAAAAAAAAAAAAAAAAAAAAAAAGCAAATAAAAAAACAAATCGAGCCTCTCACCTCGGTCCTCACTGCTTCATGCCGTCGAGGGCAGCCTGTTGCAGCCAAATAAATCCAGTTTCGGAAAACGGGGGCATCTTTGAGCTCGGCGTGGGTGTCCGGGGAAGCTCGGCGTGGATCGACCCGCTTGTCTGCGCCGCTCCCGGGGAATGGAGGAGGTAGAGCTCCCGGTACCAGCACCGCGTCACTCAGAGCCGAAGACAAGACGACGAGGGGGTTGGGGGGGAGAAAAAAAATCCTCCGGAGTCCTGCAAGCAAAACGCAAGCTTTAAAACAAGAAAATGTCTGGATGAAAAGAGGTGGTGGAAGGAGGAAAAAAATAAGAATCCAAGTGGCGCGGTTGAAGAGAGTCTCAGAGAGCCACCGCGCTCACTGCACTCTGACACAATGAGAGGGTGAGGGGTTGACAACTGACTTTCACCTGAAGTTTATTTCTCTGCTGGAGCTGGAGAGCGGCGACGGCGGCGGTTGAGAGCAGACCAACACAAACATTTCATTTTATTAAAACTACAGCAGGCAAAAGAAGGCATTTTGACGCGTTTATTTTGGTGCCAAACATCAGAACGCACGTGCAAAATACCAGTACCAGCAGCATCTTAAAAAGGCTCTGGAATGGAACCTATAGGTGCTTAATTGCGTAAAAGAGGATTGGTGATGATAAAGGTTAATGGGGTGAGAAGAAGAAGAGAAAAAAAAACCTCTAACCACATCCTGGAGCCAAACAAAGCAACAGGGTTTTTGGTAAATATGGTGTTAATTGTGCGCAAAAGCAGCTAAGGTTGATCTGACAGTAATTTAGTGACGTTTCAAACTGCCAAACGCAGCACTTTGAGGTGAAATGCATTAGTTTTATCGACATTTATCTGCAACAGAAGCACTGAATCATTGGCACAGAGTTTCCTGTAATAAGCAAAACTCAAATAACAAAGAGAATATATGCTTTCACAGATTCACGAAAATGAGTGTCCAAAGTGGTTTTTCCATTGGACATATGCGAAAAACTTTACGATATTTACTAAATGTAGAAAGTAGTGATGTTGGTTTTTCCATTAAATCAGAAACGCCATGATTTTTTTTTTATTTTCGCGAGATGAAACGAGAAGTCATTCAGTAAACATAGCAGTGATTGAAAATATCACAAGGATTCATAAATATATTCATTATTTTTTCTATATTTTCCCAATATACTAACTTCGACACAACCAATAAACCACCTTTTGCCAGCGCAAAAACAAGAGTTTCGGCAAAATTGTTACGAAAAAAAAATACCTTTCCATTGCATTTTTGTATGATAGAACAATTTTGACATGCCCGAAAACACCACCTTGTGCCAGCAAAAAAAACAATTGAAAAACGAGTTTTGGCAAAATTGTAATTATTTTTAAAAAGTTATTTTCGCGCAATTTGAAGGTCAATGGAAAAGCAACAAGAGTAGAAATTAGCACGGTAGTTGCCTGTCCATTGACCTTCAAATTGCGTGAATATAACTTGTGCATAAAAATTAGCCTAATGGAAAAATGGCAATTTTGCCCAAACTCAAAATTTTCAATTGAAAGTTTTTGTACTGGTGGGTTTTTTGTATGTAGCGCAAATGGTAAATCATGCAAAACTGTAACAAAGACCTTTTTCGCAACTACACTCACGTGAATAAAACAAACCAGATGTTGACGCATGTTACAAGAAGCGAAGAGTTTAACAGAAACATGGTGCGGTATGTGTGGACACACCAGGAAACTGAATAATTTAATAATTTAGTACGAGATAGACGAGTAATATATAATAATAATACACAATATCTGTAAATAAACACCATATTTACGTTCGTCACCATGTTTATGGAATAACTTCTCATGTCAACAAATCATTGCATTTGTGATTTAATGGAAAAACCAACATTCCGCGCTTCTGTTTCTTCAGAATTTAGTGAATATCGGTAGTTTTGCTTATAAGCCACTAGTGAGACCTGCTTCATCGGACAATAAATGTGATTTCAGATGTAGTTAAATGAACTTATTTATTCTACAGAAAGGGGTTAAGCATTGACAGTTCTTCGCTTTTTTTTTTTTTTTTTCCTCAAGGGCAACTTTCCTGTGGTGAAGCTCTTCTCAGATTCACTGTGCTCGGCTAAAGAACATATTTAATTCCCAACTGTTGACTCAATGATACTCACAATGCATTTCTGAGGCTCCTCGGCGGACTGCTGAGCTCTTTCTATCTGTTCTTCAAGGCCTCGAACACAAAGCTCAGACAGGCTGGGTTTGCACAAACACAGGCCTGTGTTTCTGTGCATGACGCTGCTGTAAATAAAACACAGCGATAAATAAGAAAACACTGCATTAATACATGGATTGTGGTCGTGAAGGCACCGGCGCTCCACACTATGCATCTTCAGTGGGTTCAATACATGGATCTGGACTCGACAGACCAATAATCACATGAACCGCCGCCGCCCTGCAGCTTTTTTCTTCTCCTTCTTGTCATATCTTATGATGTTATTAGGAAATTGATGGCTAAAGCTGTTTTTGCACATCCCTGTCTCGCAGACGCCAGGCACTGTGGTATTGGATTTTCACGCCTGTTCAATGGAGTGTAATGTTGCCTTCATCCGGAGGAGTGTGTTTGTTAATACGAGGAGGAGGACGAAGGATGAGGTTATTCATAAAGAAGTGTTGCATGCAAGCCTGAACCCAGTTGTTTCATGTGGTAAAACCCGGTCGTGTCATCATCATCTGCATAATGGAAGGTGGTTTTACCCCCAAAAAACAAAACAAAAAAACATGCTTTCATAAACACTTTAGACATTTAATATCTACGTTTAGTCTTGTGTCTGCTGGAACCTCCTGCCAGGTCATCAATGTAAATGAGAAGCTGTTCTCCATTGATTTTTCCTGATAAAATAAAAGGTTAAATAAATAAATTAATGAGCTGCACGAGGTGAAACCTGCAGAGTAACGTCTTACGGTTGAAAAGAAAAAAGAACAAAACAATGGCTGCTTTTATTTGTTTTTCTGCAAACCAGGAAATGAAGAGATCAGGAGGAGGTTGGGATGGTTGATGGACTTTATGGGTGAAAAAGGGCTTAAAACCTGCAGCTGTTTCTGTCTGGAAGACACAAACATCTGGTGTTAGAGGTTTTATCAAATTCATTTCATATTAAAATGACTCTCTTTGCACTTTTATGTATGTTAACGTTTCTGCTGTTCGTCTTAGCTAAATTAATATTTACTGGTTACATAAATGTTAAAAAAAAAACTAAAACATATTAATTGTAATAATAATAATAAGTTCATAATCCAAGATGCCGGTGCCAAGAGTGGTCAAAGGCTACAATTAAAATGTTGTAAAATGTTGTATATTAACAAACACAGTTGTTTTTAAAACATCTCAGTGTATTTTGTGAAAATATTCCAGAAGTACCAAATATTTTGTGACTACACTTTAATTAGGAAACATATTTGGTATTACTATGAGCTTCAACTTGTGTGTATTAATTAGCGTTAGCATGCTAACATGCTAAGGTAAACATCTGTCAGAAGAGTTTTGACTTTCATTGCATTTGATATTTATGTGTGTGAAAAGAAATGTTTACACGCATTTTGTTTCTAAAATGTTTTATTTCCCTTTTTATCTCAGGAGGTGTTAAAAAAAGTAAACTAGGATTAGCATTAGCTTTTAGCACAAAGTAGCGCTAATAGCATTAGTGTACCTTTTCACTGCAAACTGCCGAATTGCTTAGTTTTCACTTTTTTCATTTTATATCACATTAGGTTGACAACATGATTAAATACTGAAAAAATTTGCCTAATTAGATGTTATGGGTAGTGTTTTTTTTCTGTTTTAAATCAATCACACAGTATTTTTCTGTAACGAAACAACTGTCAGTGTCTCAGCCCAACTGTACAAATAATTAAATAGTTTAGAAAACTGATAAAAAACACAAAAATGTCATAGAGTTTGACGGATATTAAATATTTAGATGGTGATATAGTAAAGATTTCTACCTTGTCCACAATGATACACAATGATTTTACCATCAACTGTCAATAAAACGTGTCCATACGACCTTGATTTTATAAAATATGTACATATTACATCTAAAAATGCTTATTAACTACTAACTTACATCCAAATTACAAAGATTTAAGTAACATTATGGAGAGGGTTTAGTAAATCTAACACATGATTAACCAACCCATGAAATGAGGAAATGAATAAAAGAATAAATCAAATGAGAAAGAAAGAACAAAAAAATAAAAAAATAAAAATAAAAACCTGGACATAATTGACTAAACAAACAAATGAGTAATAAAATGAACAAAAAAGGCGCAAAACACCCAAATATTAAATAAAATAAAGATTCCAAGAAGAACAAAACTGTACAAAATGTGAACAATGAACAAAATAAGCAATAAAATGAAAAAAAAAAACATGCTTGCGATACAATTTCTTAACATCAAAAACAAATAATTAATGTAAGGAGGACTAAAAATTAACAAAATATCTGTACAGAAAACATCCTAAAACTGACAATACATGCTAAAATCTACAGTTTTGGATGTTGTGACGGATTAAAAGTTGTGGAAAGTGTAAAATTTCTCAAGCAAAACTCTGACGTACGAGTGAATCGAGTGAAGAAGAGCTGACGACAGGAAAATAAAAATAAAAACAAAACTGTAAACACTGACAGTTTGATGACAGGATGTGGAAGATGTGGAAATAAAACATTTATTTCCTAAGACCTGGCCGGCGTTCTCAGAACATCTGCAAATGGTTCCAAGTTTGGTCAAATAGCTTTTTAGATAAAATGATTTACACAAGGAACTGAAACTGTCTGAATTTAAGTCACTTTTAAAGGACTGAGAAAATAAAACTTGGTCAATATGTTTGTTAAACCTGTCTTAACTCTTGAACCATTTTTTTATTGTCTATAACCCGACTGTTTTTATTTATTTATAAGATATGGAAGTTGGGGGTTTGTCGTGTGTTTCATTCAATGGACAGAAAATTAAAAAAAAAAAAAAAAGGGACAAAATGAGCAAAGAAGTGACTAAAAATGTGCAAAATTACCATGAAAATGAACATAAATAAACCAAATAATAAACATTTACACAAGAAAAAAAATGAGATTCACACGACGAAGAAAAATCTCTCATTAAACTTTAAGAAAATATTGTTTTTAATCTGAAATCAGCATTAACAGGACATCTCACAGCTGTAGACATGATGTGTCCCAATACTTTTGTCCATGTCGTTCATATGCTCTGGTCTATGAAAAAAATGAGAAACCAATGTAGAATAGTATAAGAACTAAAAAAAAAAAAAAAGACACTATTTTTAACAAAGTGTGATAAATGTATGTAATATAATCAATAAAATATCATTAAATATACAAAACAAAAAAAATAAACCAACAAAATTAACAAAAATTCTGAAATTAATCAACAGTGAAACAAAAATCTCAATAAAATACACAAATCTGAGCATACAACATGCTAAAACTGACTCCAAATTCTCAGGACAACCATTATGGATGAAGTGATGAATTAAAAGAATACCATATTATGAAAAAAAAGAGCTAAATATATATAATACAACCTAAGAAATGTCATTAAATCAACAAAAACAATACAAAAAAAAATACAACAAAAATCCACAAATTAATCAACAATGAAAAAAAATCTGAATAAAATACACAAACATATGCAAATAAAATGCTAAAACTGACTCCAAATGCTCAGAACAACCCTTATGGATGATGTGATGAATTAAAAGAATACTGTATTATGAAAAAACACACACTATTATGAACAAAATGAGCCAAATATATATAATACAACCTATAAAATGTCATTAAATCAACAAAAACAATAAAAAATAAACCAACAAAATTAAGAAATTAATCAACAGTGGGAAAAAAAGTTAAATATATGTGACACCTTAGACTAATGTGCCTCTGATGTTGATATTTTACAGGTTTAAGTTTCTGTTTTTACCATCTATGCAGCTTTAACATGGTCATCTTTCCTTCTCCTATAAAACATTTGCTTCTGTTCTGGGCTGCTGAGACCCCATTGCATTGTGGGACGTCTCCTAAGGACTGAATCAGGTCAGCGTGGCCACCTTTATGCACCTGCTCCGTTTGGACGGCATGTCAGAGGTTTAGCACAAGAAAACTAATGAAATTTAACCAAATAGTGACGAGAATGAACCAATATGAACTAAATAAAGAAAAAAAACTGTCAAACAATTAATTAAATAAACAACATTTTACTTAACTGTTAAAATGAACAAAGTGATCAAGAAAATGAACCAAACATTGAGAAGATGAATAAAAAATTGACCAAACACTGAAGGAAACAAACCAAAAAGAGCCAAATAATGACATAAATTACCCCCCAAAAAAATCAAAATAACTAAATAAATAAGTGGTTTAATGAAGAGAAAATGAACTTGAACCAAATATTGACACATAAACCAAAGCAAAACCAATAACTAAATATTGATATTAAGGGGTAAAATGAAAAGAATGATCAAGAAAATTAACCAAACATTAAGAAACTGAATAAAAATAAATATATAAAAATAATTTTTAAAAAAACTAAAGGAAACAAACCAAAATTAACCAAATGACGACAAAAAATATCCAAAAACATCTAAATAACTAAATACATAAGTGGTTAAATGAACAAACAATGAAAAAACATGAACCAGATATTAAAGAAAATGAACAAAAACAGACCAACATTTTACTTAAGTGGTAAAGAAAACAAAATGAATAAAAAATAAACCAAACACTGAAGGAAACAAACCAAACAAGCCAAATAATGACAAAAATTATTAAAAAAAAAAAAAAAAAAATCTAAATAATGAAATGACTAACTGGTTAAATTAACAAAAAAATGATAAAAACAAACCAATACTGAAGAAAATTAACAGAAATGTACCAAATAATAACCAAAATAAACTAAATGTTTAAGAAACACCAACGTCTTTCCGCACATGCTCAGTTCGGACGCGGTGCCAGAGGTTTAGCGCGGCTGTTTGGGCGCTAACCCTGGCCTCCAATCTGGCGCCTGCAGACCCGCGTGGCTGATCCAATCCTAAACCCATAACCTGGCTCGCCCAAATTGAAATATCATATTAAGTTATAAAACAATACCTGAGAAGAATTACACAGGAGCGTAATCCAAAAAGTGCATGATTGAAAAAGGATTAGTGTGTGTGTGTGTGTGTGTGTGTGTGTCGGGGTGCGCGGCCACACACTTGGGTGGATTTGTACTTTGCTCACAGGCTAAACGCCGTCTGCCTCCGGCTGATTGTGAATCGGGGCCATCCCGTTTAGATTTACGTGCCCCGGCGAGTGATTTGGGATTTAATTTCTTAACAGCCGCCGTCCAGATCTGTCCTTGTTGTGCGGTGTCCGTCCGTGGAGTCACGCCTCGGTGCTTTCAGCTGGATGCGTTTGTGATCGGCCGTGGCTTTGCAGCTCAGGGCGACAATAAATATGCCAGAGATTTCTCATTTAAATAAGTGTACTGTTCGGTTACCGTTAAGGAGAAACGCAGGGTCGAGCAGGGGGACGGAGTTATTTCAGGGTTATGGCGGCAAATGTAAAGGTCAGCGCATGTTGCACGAAAATTAAACAGGCAAAAGTGAACAGAACAAAAGGAAAAAAATTAACAGAAACTGTCAAACAACGGAATAAATGAGTGGAAAAATGAGCTGGATGAAGAAAATGAACAAAAGTAGGTCAAATAATGAGGAAAAATCCACTGAGAATGAAATAAATAAGTGGAAAAATTTACAGAAAATGAACAAAATGATGAAGAAAACGACCAAAAGTGAACCAAATAACTGTAAAAACTGTGCTACTGTTCTGGAGGAAGGTGGAGTCATGCAGGGGGCGGAGTTATTTCAGGGTTATGGCAACAGATGTAGGGGTAAACATATGTTGCTTGAAAAAGTGAACAGAATAAAGAAAAAAATGACCAAAAACTGTCAAACAACAGAATAAATGCACAAACACAAATAAGTGGTTAAATGAACAGAAAATGAAAAATATGAACCAAATTGCGAAGAAAACGACAAAACACTGTCGAACAACGAACTAAATAAGAGGTAAAACGATCAAAACTATCAAAAATATTCGGAAAAATAAAAGAAAATGAATAAATATGAAAAAAGTGATTATGTAAATGAATACAAAATATTACCAAATAATGGAAAACATAGCAAAAAAAAGGAAAACAATAACATAAATAATTGTTAAAATGACCAAAAATGGACCAAATAAGTATAAAAACCCAAACTGTGCTGTTACTGTTCTGGATGAAGGCGGGGTCATATGAGGGGGTGGAGTTATTTCAGGGTTATGGCAGCAGGCGTAGGGGTCGGTTCCTGTTGCCAACGATGATGATGACGAATGGTCCGGCCTGGAGGGGCCCGAGAGGGGGGGGGGGGTTGGTCTGCCAAATTAGCTTTTGTCAATACCATGTTCCCAATCTGTCCTCTCAGGATGTGCTGACAGAAATATCGGTTACTGTAACCGAGGGTGGGAACTGAAGCCTATTGGCCCGTGGGTGTGGGGTCATTAGCATACAAGGATGAATGGGTGGCCGTGATTAGACACCGAGCCGCCGGAGTCCAGTTGGGTTTCAGATGGAAAATGAGCCGCAGCCACGGGAACATGGGCCACGGGAAGATTCCTGGCACCGACGCCTTCATTTGCTCATCTGGACCAGGGGTGATGAGTTCAGGGACCACGGTGTGACCTCCAACGGACCACACCGGCTCAATAAATAATCAACTATTCAGATATTTATAGGGTAATACCAGGGGGAAATTATGGGCTGTTTCAAACGCTCCATTCAGGTGGAAGAAAAGTAGTAGGAGAGAAACTATGAATACAAAAGAAAATAAAAATATATATATACAGCTCTAAATATACAAATATGTATATATATATATGGCTCTAAATACATACACATACATACGTAAAAACAAACACATATACACGCATACATATATACATGAATACACAGATAAACGTAAATACACACACACATACACAAATATACATATATACAAATACACACATACATATATACATAAATACACACACAAATACACATACGTACATACATACAAATACATAAATACACACACACACATACACAAATATACATACATACAAATATACACATACATATATACATACGTACATACATACAAATACACACACACACACAAATATACATACATACATACAAATACACACATATACATAAATACACACATCTACATACAAATACACACATACATATATAAATAAATACAAACACACACAGACAAATACACAGACAGACTCCCTCTACTACTCCATGCCCCCCCCCATCCCACATATAATATTTTAATAGAATTTAGCTTTTTTTTCCTTATAAGCAAAGTGACGAATTTGGAGTTTCCCTTCTTTCTACTTAATTTTGTTAGTACTGTCCTGGTCTGACCCACTTTAATATCTTCAATATCATTTTTGCATTTCACAAATTCATCCCAGAGCCTGGATTGGATTCTTTAACGGGCCGGTTTTGGCCCACGGGCCTCATGTTTGACTCCCCACTTTTCCATTCAGTCTATTTTTACAGAGTGTTGATGAGACAGAACTCACACTAAATATTTAGCTAATTTTCAGAGTAATAGGATCCTTGTAAACTGAGCCGAGGGCGTCCAGTGTGGTCAGCAGGGATATGAGGATGTGAACGCCGTGTACCCAGACCGGACCGGACCGGACTAGAGCCCATGTCACAGACAAACATGAAACTGGGCTTTTCCGAGAATTCAAACATAAATGATCCGAAAAGGAAATAAAAATGTAAAGATAAGGATTGAAGGTTGTGAGGAATCAGTGATTCACTTTAAGGCAGAGGTGTCAAACATGTGACCCGGGGGCCAAATCCGGCCCACAAAAGGGTCCAGTCTGGTCCATGGGATAAATTTGTGAAATGCAAAAATTACACTGAATGTATTAATCATCCACATAAAGACTATTTTAATCTGAAGTGGGTCGGATCAGTCAAATACTAACATAATAACCTATAAATACTCACAACTCTACACGTTTCTCTTCATTTTACTTTATTTACACTAAAACAAACTATAATTTTCACAAAAACCTAAATAACCTGAACAAATATGAACATTTTAAAATGTCTGAAGAGTAAGTTTACCAATATTCTGCATTTTATTAAATGTTTTATGTATTTGTAGATCCACTGCGATCTGTAACGTGTGTAAATGATAAACTCACACATAATATTGTTAAAAGTACACTTATTTTTCTGAATTAAATGTCAGTTTGTTCATGTTATTCACATTGTTTTAAAGGAGAGTTGGTAGATGCGAACATTTTTGGGAAAAAAAAACTAACAAATAAAGAAAAAAAATTAACAAAACTTGTCAAACAATTAACTAAATAAATTATAAAAACAGAAAATAAACCAAATGACAAAAATAAACAAAAATTAACCAAAGAAAGAAAAAAAAACATCAATAACTGTCAAAGAATTAACTAAATAAATAATAAAAACAGAAAATAAACCTAATGAACAAGGAAATAAACAAAAATTAACCAAATCAAGAAAAAGTTACCAAAACCTGTCAAACAATTAACTAAATAAATGATAAAACAAATACAAAATAAACAAACATGAACCAAATGGTGGAAAAAAGGAGTAAATATGAACCAAGTTACCATACAAATTAACAAAAATTTAACAAATCAAGATAAAAGTTACCAAAACCTGTCAAACAATTAACTAAATAAATGATAAAAACAGAAAATAAACCAAATGAACAAGAAAATAAACAAAAATTAACCAAAGAAAGAAAGAAAAAACTCTAATAACTGTCAAAGAATCACCTAAATAAGTGATAAAACAAATAGAAAATAAAAAACATGAACCAAATAGTGAAGAGAATGAATAAATATCCGAATAAAACCCTCTTTTTTCTGCGACAGTGTGAGGTCCGTCCAGTGCCATTTTTTTTTTTTTTTTAATCCTCTATTTTTTACAGTGTGCACGTCTGGATCAATCGTCCTCATGTTAAAGTGTATTTAATCCGCCTCGGCTCTGCCTCCGTCCGGTGGTTTTCACCGCAGACGTGGCTTCACAATGAGTCTCCAAGCGCCCCCCCTCCCAACCCCCCGCCCCTCCATTTTAACCTCCACACAACAACCAGTCTTGAAATAACTTAGATTAAGCACATTGTCTATTGATTGGCTGCTAAATTGCTGTGTAATACATGACAAATAATCCCATTTAGAGTTTCAACACTTGTTTCTAATGGTTTCCAAATCATTTCAGGCAGGAATGGATCACAATTAGTTTAGCATTTAGCAGCCGGGAGTGGCCGTGCATGCAGGAGGGTGATTCTGGCTTTAACGCCGGCTGCTCGGCTGCGTTTGACATTTCCATTCTCTGGACACCTTCCATTGTTCTGCCGCCAGCGCCTTTTCTTTTTTTGTTCTCCTCCCACCTACCTGTAAGAGCTGAGAGGGATTTCAGACTCTGCTCGTGCACGACTGTGAAACGGAATCAGAAGTGTGAGGATTTATGACTGCGTTCCTCAGATTCAGCTGTTTCACGGCTGATAAAGTGCACCCCAAGACTTAGTGCATGTAGCTTCTACCACATAAACATGCACCGACATGTGCAATATTAAATAATAAGTCTGTTTTCACTGCAGTGGGTTAAAAATGTAGAGTTTGAAATTGAAGAATAACTTCACTTTCCTGCTCCGTCCTTCAAATGTTTATATGATTATACAATGAATGCAAAAAGAAAATCTGTGAAAATGAACAATGAACCCTATGATCAAGAAAATGAACAATAGTGAACGGAATGAAGAAAGTAAACAAATTATGTACTAAGGACAAACAAAAAAGGAACCAAATAATCAAGAAAATGAGTAACAATAAATCAAATAATCAAAAAATGTACATACATTAACTAAATATTCCAAAAAATGTACATACATTAACCAACTAATGAAGAAAATGGACAAACTTTAATCAAATAAGAAAATGTATAAACATTAACCAAATAATCAAAAAAATGTACATACATTAACCAAATAATCAAGAAAATGGGACAAACTTTAATCAAACAATCAAGAAAATGAGTAACAATAAACCAAATAATCAAAAAAATTTACATACATTAACTAAATATTCCAAAAAATTTACATACATTAACCAACTAATGAAGAAAATGGACAAACTTTAACCAAACAATCAAGAAAATGAGTAATAATAAACCAAATAAAATTTTTTTTTACATACATAAACTAAATATTCCAAAAAATGTACATACATTAACCAAATAATCAAGAAAATGGACAAACTTTAACCAAACAATCAAGAAAATGAGTAACAATAAACCAAATAATAAAAAAAAATGTACATACATTAAATAAATATTAAAAAAAAAATACATTCATACATACATTAACCAAATAATCAAGAAAATGGACAAACGTTTTGTTTTACTTTTTTCACACTAAAACATAACACATATAATTGTGGAATTGACATCATTTATATCTTATTATGTTATTATTTTAATGATCGGGTACCCCTTCACCACAAGTCGTATGTGGAACCCCTGAACCAACAGGAGTTTGACCCCCGCTGTGCTGTCGATCGGGGTCACAAATGGACAAAAAGTCAGATTTGGGCCATTTTTACCTGCAGCGTGAACGTAACCTGATATGGCACATTAACTGTGTATATTATATCATTGCTTAAAGTGGAAAAATCATATAATTAGAATAGAGAAAACCCATTAAATAAACCCACTTCACAATGCACCAGCGACCACAAACTGTGGGCCGCCAATTCACCACAAATTAAATATTAATAAACAGACTATAATAGTTTTCGTGGCGGAGTTGGAACTCTTTATCGGAGATGATAATGCACATCCGGATGAGTAACACAAATTAAATCAGAACTCTAAATGGAAGCCACACGTTGTCCAAAATGATTCATTATTCAGACTTTACCCGGCGAACTGACAATATTCCATCTCCTGTGATTAATCTGAAGCATGTTCATTAAAGAGTGAAGAGTGACGACCATATTTCAAGTGTTGATAGAGTGTGAATAATGAATTATCGCCTCATATTTTGAAGACTACTTATGAGTGCATATATTGTCCATTAATTACTGTTACAGTCGAATGTGGAAACGCTGCGTGATTAAAGCCTCGCTCACATTTCCTGGATTGAATTCAGTCCAAACACTGAACGCAAGATGTTTTTATGGGAAAACATTTATGTGCATCTGCCAAAAATATGAGTTTACGCAGTGGAACGATCCAAGTATTATTTCTACAGGGATGTCGTAAGAGCCACAGTAACAGGAAGTAGTATTAGAAACACAAACGCTCTTATTCTGACATGGATCAGAGTTCAGGTAGATATAAAAACATCTGGGTTTTTAGTGTCATCGTTAGTTTATATTCCAGAGCAATAACGAACACACCTCCAACACTGTTCATAAAGTTAAATGACAACAACCTTCTATTCTACACTCTAATTGTTTTGTAAGAAAATATCTGTAAAAAAAACAAAACAAAACGGACAAATACATAAAAAATATGAATAAAAATAAACAAAAATGGGCCAAAATATACAAAAAAATTAACAATATATTAAAAAATCTCAAGTCAAACTGTTTAATATTTGATTTTACACAAATAACCATGTGATTTTACACTGAAAATCATCATTATTGCCATTTCCTACAAGTAACTGACTCAACTGAACTATCGATTTGCATTTATTTAGTTTTTATGTAAATACAATTCATTATATTTATATCATTTTCTGTATCTTGGTTGCACCCACTGTATTTGTGTTCATAAAGTTAAATGAAAACAACCTTCTATTCTACAGTCTAATTGTTTTGTAAGAAAATATGTGTAAAAAAAAAAAAAAAGGACAAATAAATTTAAAAAAATGAATAAAAATAAACAAAAATGTGCCAAAATATACAAAAAAATTTGACTAAAACATGAACAAAAACTGATCCGTGACTGAGACTAATAAGGAACTTTGACACGAGAATAAAAAGAGAAACGGACGACAACATTAACACAGTCAGACAGTTTCAATAAAGGTCAAGTGCACAGCGTGTCACATTAGCGCAGTTATTATTCACATCCGAGAGTCAAAGCGTACGTTCAAGGTCTGATTTTGTTCAATAGTGAAAAGTCGGTGGCGGTCGAACCTCCAGCGACACAAAGAACAGCAGAGCCGTCCAGGTCCATCTGCTATGAAGTGACGCACGAGTTCAAACAAATACCACGCGTTGGACTTCGACACATGCGGATCGGAGATGTGCAGTTGGTGGAACGGTTGCCACGGTAACGTCAACATTTCATTAAAAAGATGAAATGACAGATTAGGTTTATGAGAACAACTATGAATATGGATATTAAATATGGGTTTAAGACAAAAGTGACCAAGAGTTTGCACAAGAATACAGGTAGTCCTCGGGTTACGAACAAGTTCCGTTCCTACGCTATCGATGTAACCCGAATTTCTGCGCAAGTCGGAATTAACCCTTCAGTACCCCTAAATAATGCCCCTAAATACATGTATTATACTTCATATTAATAACATAAAGTAAAAATAAGATACTCTACTTAATGTACATACAGTACGTTTGTACAGTAATAGCGGACGAAATTTCGGCGTTGTAAAGTCGAAATGACAAAAATCGGGTACGGCGTAACCTGAGGACTACCTGTAGTCTGAAAACATCTACATGGTTTCCACCGTGTGTGGTTTTATTTCAGGTGTGGAAACAATTGCATAGTCAATAAAATGATTACAACTTCATTAGAATTAGCAGCAAATCAGTTAAAATGTTCATTTATTTGACGTCGGTGACGGTCTTTGAATACAGATGTTAAATACATAAACTTGAGGATGGATGTTATTACCGACCTTTTATGTCTGCGTCATCTTTGCATTATCGTTAATTATTATCATCAGTCTTTCTGCCTTCGTTACTCATCTTGTTAGTTTACTTTAATAGTTTTAACTCCACTGTACATTTACAGTGTTTAACACATGTAGAAGGTGTTTTCCATAATTTAACAGTTTTTCTGTTTTACATAAATATCTGTTTATGTTTCTATAATGGTTAATCAACCAGTGTATGTAAGATCTTTTCATCAAAACCATATCTTTAATGATAAAATAGAACTATTGTTACTATCTATAAATTTTCCAGTTTAATATTTTTCCAAAAAACTAAAGGCAAATGCAGCATAAAATGACTATTTCTTTATGAAGTTGTACAATTCCAGTTCTTATCTTTCATTTCTGTGTAAAACTACATAAAAACAATGGGAACAAGAATGTAAACTGTTATCTGCACCAAAGGTGGACACACTAAATATGGACATTTATGGTTATTATTTGTCAAAAAGCACTATTTTGTTTTTCTAATTGGTCATTTTATTAATTCATGAAAGAAAATCAACAATGAAATTGTTAATTTGAAACAAGTTTTTGATAAAGTATGAAGTTATTTGTATTTTCATAACAGGTTTAATAAATGTTTAGCACCGTAAATATTAAAATTTCTCTTAATTTTTCTCATTTTTTCTTATTATATTTTGCATTTTCTGTTCAGACAGGCTTTTTATGGCCCGCTATGATGTTTTTGTTTTATATGTAATATATATATATATTTTTTTTTTTATGTACAACTTTTTTTCTGTAGCTCTTTGACATTCTGTAGAATGTGAAGTGCTTTAGAAATATAATTTATTATTATTTTTTTGTACCATTATGAACAGTGAGACTATTAGTTCTTCTTGTCCACAGCATTCCATTGCATTGTTGACTGTTTTAACCTGCATGTGACGAGTAAACAAATCTAAATCTGTGTTTTCTTTTAGCTCGGTGTGAAGTGGGTCAGAACTTTACGGCACAGTAAACTTCGTAACACTTTTATTCAAGAAGGCATTTCATTCCAAACTGACTCGGGGCTGCTTCGAACAATTGCAGTTTGCGTATTCATTGCATTTTAACTGTATTTTTAAATGATATTTTCATTGTATTTTGCATTTTGTGACTTTCTGTCTGTGAAAAGTACTTTATAAATACTATTTATTTACTCAGGAAAACGTGGATCCCAGAGTGAGGCCACCCTAGAAACAGAAATACTAGATCAGTTTACACATATGCAAACTTAAAAATACATTTTACTATCCGCCATGCACGCTGGCTGAGCAGTAAGAACTATGAGGCTATTTTTATTACTGGCAAAGTCAACAAAAATGTCTTGCGAATTGCAGCGGAATTGGCAGTTTTGATCAAGTTTGTGTTGGTGGACAGATGATGGTGTACGCTCGCTGAAAAACCAAAACGCAGAGCCAAAATTTGTTGTTATTTAATACAAATTTGAGCGGCGGCCAGTGTTTGAATGCCACCTGCCAGACTGCAGTCCGAATCAATACATCGGTCCGATCCTCATCTGAAGGCAGCGTTTTGATCAGAATCCACACAATGTGCCAGGGCTCATTAGAATATCAGAAGTCTGCAGCGTGGTGTTGAATTTATTCAACGACCCGCACAAATTAAAGCCAGTTTTCAGGAGCCACAAACTGAGCTGAAGCTCGACCAGACTCTCTGGAGAGTTTCTATCAGATGCAGTGTTAAAGATATGCACATCATGTATATTCCAGCAACAACTTTAGTGGGTTGCATTTATTAGGTGTGAGAATGTCTGATTAAAAGGTGTCAACAACTCAACTCTAATAACATTATTTTTTAAAGAAGTTTTTTTTTTTTTTTTTCATGCATCAGAAATATTCAGGAGACAACCTGTTATTTACAGAAATATCGGAATTTCTTTTCATTTATTTATTTTTTAAAATCCCATTTGGCATCTTTGGTAGCACTTCGGTTAATTTACTAAATATTCACAATTCAGAAGTTCAGATCTGCACTGTTTTTTTTTAAGCTTGAAGTTTTTCTTATCTGTTTCATGTGTTTATCAGCTGTTATTTGTATCTTTTTTTTTTTTTTTTAAATCTTGTGCCTACACTTTATTGCTTCCCTGCTGTAAAGCTCTTAATGTTTTATGCAAAGCACTTATAGAAATAAACCTGCCTTGCCTATTTATTCTAAACACTAATAATAATTTTAAGTCATTATAGTATTTAAAGGGGCCCTATTGTGCAAAACTCATTTTTTGAGTTAATGTTACTCCTGTTTGGGTCTGGTCTAGTCTGATAAA
>JAPSES010000115.1:13597650-13611250 GCA_029822895.1 Maxillicosta whitleyi
AGCTGGATAAACTTTTTTTTTTTAGATAATTTTGAGCAGGGAACTTCATGAACATGTTTTGTATAGTCCATAGAACAGTTCTAACTTGAGTATATGAAGGCATAATAGGGCACCTTTAAAAGTAGGAAAAAAAAAAACACAACCGTCACGTCATCCATTGGTTTCTGGGCTGTTTTCAAGCCAGTAGTTTACAATATGGTTGGTGTTGTGTCTGCTTTTTTTGACACCAGAAGTGACCATCTTTGGACAAAAGAGACAAGGCTACACAAACCACAGGAGTCAGAGTTAAGCTAATGCTACATGCTAGCTAAATCACCTTATCCTATTGACTCGACGTGTGGTCAGTTTCATCAATGAGACACTTAGAACTGAAGACTGATTAAATCTAATGTGTTTTTGGAAAGTTCAAAATGAAAAATATATATGCAAATAAAAGCCAAATCTTAAAAAAAAATTATTTTGCACCTACTAATGATAATTTCAACCATGAAATCATGAAATAATACATGTTAATTTGTGTGTTATCTGTATGCATTATAAGCTTTCCATATGTATGTTTACGCCTAGTCAAATACCGCACACTGAGGGCTACAGTTATGTAAACTGGAGATCATGGCGTAAATTCACACGTGATTGAATGGTGCTGAAAAATGGCAGCCCAACTATCACAATTCCCCATGTCCAGAACACATTTGGTCTTAAAAACGGTGTACCAAAAGGACATGCAATCCTCCAAAATACCATTTTTTGTCTTTCGCCATAAAATGCGTCAAATTCTCACATAAACACAATTAAAAAAAAAAACAAAAAAACTGCTGTCACATACTATTTTAAGAATGACGTAAAATGCGGCCAATTCCAGCTCTTCAGAACACCATTTTTACGCCGCTGTGCCCCGTTCAATGGCACAAAAAGTGGCATTTTGTAGCATTCTAATCATCTCCGCTCCCTGACTTTCATAGCCAGTACAACTGAACTCTCATCGCCCAATAGATAAAGAGGACAGACAGATCGCACTCATTCACTGCTGATCTGCTTTGAATTGTCCACGACTTGAGCCGCTATATTGAATAACACATGAAAGTATGAAAATGCAAACTGATAGCTGTTGTCATGCTAGAAGAACTTGTGTAACATACATGTTTTCATGAGATCAGTCGCAACTGGGCAACGTGATATCATGAATTGCGTAAATATACACATCGCTTCAAATCGGCGCGTTATCTGTCCACATTAGGAGCTTTTGGTGTGTATATTCACGCTATATCAAATACCATGTGATTAATTGTTCTGGATATGTAAACCAGAGATCTTGGCATAAATTGACATGTGATCAAATGGTATATAATAACACGCCATAGGACAACAATGCGTACTTCTAGCACGCCAAAAGCAATAAGAACTTGCATGACATACAACGCAATCAGTCTCAACTGGGCAATGTGATATCCTGAATTGCATAAATATACACCATACTTCTAATAGCAGTTAGCGATTATAGATTCTGGAAATCTTGGTGTAAATTGACACGTGAGGAAATGGCATTGAATAACAGATGAAAGGATGAAAGAGAACTAGTGTGACATGTAACGCGCTTTCATGAGATCAGTCTGAACTGCGATAAAAAGGACTAATACTGAGCAGGGAAGAACTTTATTAGCAGATACGTTGCAGCAGTGGACATAGTGGGTCTTATCCTGTTCTCCACCTGCACCCTGTGGTTAAGACTCAGAGCTCCAGTCAGGGATTGAAAAAGTCTTGGCCTGTCTTTTGTTATGTCCTATGGTGAAGTCCACATGGATGCATATATGCCTGGCACTGTCCTCTGAAGGGTACATGCGCACCTCCCCGGTCACCGGCGTGTCCTGCATCACATCCACAGGTGCGTCCAGGTACAGCACCGCCTGTTTCCAGTGCGTCTCCGGTTTGAACGGGGACGTGGACAGGACTAAAGGTTTGTCCGGACACGGGAAAGTCACCGTGAACCAAACACAGAACGCGTTCACTGCGGCCGAACCGAAAGCCTCGCACCGGAAGTGGCCCTTGACCGCTCGCAGCTCGTCCACGGTGACGGAGCCCAGGTCCAACTCGGCGAAGCGGGCCGGGTGGGACAGCACGTCCTCCACGGTCACGGCGTTCACGGTGATGTCCGAGTTCATGATGCACCTCCGGGCGAAGTCGGACATGCAGGACATGTCGATGCCGTACTGGTCTTTGACGGCGAACCAGAAGTGCAGCCGGTCCTCCACCACCGGGTCGCTGATCGGTGCAATGTAGAGCTCGGCCCGGCTCGGGAGGATGAGCCCCCCCGGCTTCAGCCACTTGTCCCGGGCGTAAAGGACCGAGTTGAGCATGGACTCGTGGAGGAGCGCATAGCCCATCCACTCACTCACGATCACGTCCACCGTCTCCGGCAGGTCCACAGTCTCCACCGTCCCCCGGATCACCTCCACCCGGTCCTCCATGTGATTGTGGCGGACTATTTTCATCGCCTGCTCCGCTATCGAGCACGCCTCCACCGCGTACACCTTCCTGGCTCCGGCTTGGACACAGAACATGCTCAACACGCCGGTTCCAGCTCCCACGTCCAGCACAACTTTACCCCGGATCGACTCGCTGTTCCGCAGAATGGCGTTCCGGTACGTGTTGGTTCGTTCGTGGTCTGCTATCATTTCCTCATGAATCGTAACATCCGAGTAGCTGTCGAAATACAGCCGGTCCTGCCGACTTTTATCTAATTTTCTTTTCTTCACACCATGAGACATCATCGCTGCTTGCCGTGGTTCTACACAGTACTGTTTTGTTTTGCTACTTCCGCATTGGTGAATCTGGGAGTTGTAGTTTCTTATAGGACGCGATAGTGAGCTGTGGATGACAATAAGACTACAACTCCCACAAAAACCAGAATGTGACGTATGCTCCGGCTGCTGCGTTCACATACAAGTGGAAAGGGACGGATAAACTTTTCAAATGACCAAAATTCTAACAAACTGCGCCGCTTTCTACATTTGTTCTACATCTGTTTCAGTGTTTACAAATGAGTGCAGGTGTTTTTGCTATTATTATTATCTGTCAATTAATCTGAATTAAAACCTAAATATTATTCTCAGAAAATAGCACCAAAAGCAAAACATTTTTCACACTCACATTTAATAATTTAATAACCCACCCCTCACTTATTTTTTTATATTTTATTGTATTAATTAATTGGAAATGTCGAGAATAAAGTTGATACTCCATAAAGATTAAAGTCGATGTCAAATTTCAATTTTATTCTCGTAATTTCAAGTTCAATGTCGACGTGTCAAGTTTAAAGTTGACCCAATAAGATTAAAGTGGACATCCAATTTAAATTTTATTCTCGGAATTTCGACTTTAACATCGACATGCTGACTTTAATCTCGTCATATCAAAAAATATCTTCTCCTTCATGACTGGCCCCAATGCTCCGTGCTTTAATGCTTTAATTTTTGGCAAAAATATGTTGCCTTTAAACTGGAAAGAAATGATGTTTGGACATTTATTGTGTTAATTATTGATAATGACTAATGACCATTTTTGTTTCTGGATTATAAACCGTCACTTTTTTCCTCCATGTTTTGAATCCTATGGTCTAGAATACGATGCGGCTACTCTATAAATTGTTTTTATGGGCTAACGGCCTCCAGGGGGCGCTCTTAGCAGGAAGCACAAAAGTGAGACAGACAGGTGGAAGAGGTGATGGAGAGGAAGTCGATCTGGCTGTCCAAGAAGGAAATAGAGACTTTTTTGGGTTTTTTTATACTAACCATTTTACTTGTTTATAAATTGTATTTATATAGCGCCAAATCATAATTAAAGTTATCTCGTGACACTTTACATATGTAGCCGGTGGAAACCAGACTCTGAAGCCATGTTACTGCCACTGTTGGGGAAAAACTAATGTAAATAAATAATTTAAAAATCTTTATGTAAATATGTGATATTACAATGTGGATACTTGTGTCTAATAATCAGCTGTTGCCTATATGTAAAAAAAAAAATTCTTTATACATTATATTATATTCAGGTACGCATTATAGTCCAAAAACTACGATACTTTATTTTTTCTTGTATTTAGAGATGAATCAATATATTTTCCCAACATCAGTATCAGCTGATATTTGCTAATACAGTCCAATACCAGTATCAGCATATAAGATGAAATTCTGTAAGTGTTAGAATGACATAAAAGCATGAACGATGTTAAAAAAAAAAAGTTAGTCACCCATTTTTTTTTTATACATATAATGCACATTTATTTGATTCCCTGTTAGAAAAATGGGGACAGTAAACATAAACTCCAAAACCTTTACAGTCATGCAAATGCAACCTTTTTACACATAAAACCAGTCTAAATAATTTAGTCTTGTCAAAAATCACAAAAGCTACAAATAATTTATGAAGTTGGCATCAAGGTTGTGCAAAACATGAACAAAACTTGATCATATTCCTCCTGCCTCTGCCTCAGTTTAACACATCAGGTTGTATCTGTCAGAAATCAGCTGAAACTGATGATTATTTCACTTGCTATAATTAATACAGGGTTTAATTACATCTGTGGTGTGCATCATCTAACAAGCTGCACGGCACAGTGTGACATGAACACTTCTGAATTTTCCATAAAGTTATAGCAGGCGGAACACAGCTGCTTCGTTCCTGTCAGCGAGTCCTACGGGACCTTTTCCAGTTGGTGTTAAAAAATAATAGGAACAGTTCTGGACAAATGAGTGGGAGCTGGTATAGAAAGACAAGAAAAGCAACACAAATGTGAGATACAAGGTTCGTTGTTGTTTGTACGCCTCCCTGAACGTGGTACAGATCAATGCAAGAAATTTTTTAAAATTAAAATCATGAATTTTCTGATATTTAATTTACTGATTATATAGATGTTCATAAAAATTGACATTATATCAAATGACAATGACATCAAATGTTTACAAATGAATTTAAGGATGGTTAAACACATTTATTGTAATATTATCGTCTGTATTTTGTGGGGTTTTTTCAGTGAAAATTTGGTATTTTTCTACATTTAATTTACTAATCATGTAAATGTTCATAAAAGCTCAGAGTAAAGTGACTTCATCAGCAAAAATGTCATTTACTGAACGTACAAACTGTCATGTCGGTCCCTGTCTTGTCATGTCTTCCTGTTTTATTTTGTAGTCCTTCCTCGTGTGTCATATCTGGCGTCTTGACTTCCTGTTTCCCTTTTGTGTCATTATTACCTGACTCCTCCTTGTGTGTGCACCTGTCTCTTGTTACCCCTTGATTCCCTGTGTATATAAGTCCTGTCCTGTCTCAGTGTTGTCTCAGTATTTCTTCTGAGTGACAATCCGGCGTTTTCTACATTTGCCTCCTGTGTATGACCCTGTTTTTCAACCCGGATTTCCCTGACTTTGTCTCGCCTGCCCCAGCCTGAACCCAGAACCCCTGACCTGGATTGGATTTTGGACCTGCCTTCTCCTCTCTCGGTACCTTTGCCTTTATCGGACTGTCTCTGGTTTTGACCGTTCCCTAGATACACGGTATATTGCCTCTTGACTCTTCATTGATTTATTACTTTGTATTGTTTTTTGGATCTCCGGATCATTGATTTCTTTTTTGTTTCACGTCCTGAGCCAGACTATTTCCCGGTGAACCCCACATACCGAATCGGAACCCCCGACCTGGGATACAGACTCGACCAGGACCCGGACCCTGCATAATTATTGTGCATTATTATTACAAATGCACTCATTTGTTCATTCGTGACTCTCTGCATTTGGGTTCCTTATTGAGTTGTGACACAAAAAAGCATCTCCATTCATTGTCGTTGATCCAACTCCATGGGTTTTACTGGTGAATCAATGTTGTAGAAGATGACAGTGTTTCCATGGTAACTATGAAGCCTCTGAATGCCCAAATGGGTCATATCTGATGACCATGAGAAGATGAAAAACTCTATTTTACACCAGTTATTTACATGTTTTATAGGATTAATGGTTCAACAGTTTAGATCGGTAATTTGTTCAGTGGGGGATGTTTGGGTTTTTATGGGTTAAATAGAAAACGCTGTAAATATACATGTATGTAGGCGGAGCACGCTTCTTCTAAATTTGTATCCAACGCAGCTCCTATAGAGCTTAAACACTCTGGGGAAAAGCGTGCATTTAATTATTTAGTTTTCTTAACTAACGGTGAAATTCTGCATGAGCTGATACGTTTCAGTTTGAGTCATGTTGCCATGGAGGTGAAACCAGCCAACACGACCTCATCTCCCAAGCCTCACTGTTCCCTTTTGGTTACTGGTGTTGAAAAGGAAACGTAATAAAGCAGAGAATATTATCTAAAGACGCAGTGTGAGTTGAACATCAGAGCTACGATGGACTGGTAAAAAAAAAAAACAGGCTTTTAAATGTGGGCCAGGACCAGAAATAGAAACGGGAGATTCCAGAGCAGTGGAGCACAAACTGGGCATTCTGTGACCCGATGACAAAAACAAAAAATTAAACAAAGATGGATTCAGAATGCATGTGTGACGAGACATAGACTTCTTTCTTCAACCACTGTACAGAACTTTTTCCAGTCAGGCTCCATGAAGCACAGAGGGAGTTACTGTTTTTCAAGTATTTTAAGTTTGTTGAAGTAAATTTAACTGACGTTATGTCACAAAAATTTGGTTTTTAGTCACATTAGGTTGAGTTTCGTTAGTTGAAAAGTTTGACTTATGTGTAATTTAGCTTTTTGACAAAGAGATGAATTGAGTAAATGATCCGTTTAGTTAAAAAAAAAAAAAAAAAAAAAAGACAGTTTGTGGTTTTATTTAAGTTCCGTTAATTTAAAGGGCTCGTATTTCTCTAAACCCACTTTTCTTAGTCTTTGGTTCCAACTATTTAACCGTTGTATGGTGTTTGGGTCTGTGGGACCTGTTTACATTTTTTCTTAAAAGAATAATGATGAGCAATTCTTTTTTTAAATGTTTTTTTTCTTCTCATATTTTGATTATATTACATTTTATTAAAAAAAAAAAAAACTAAAATGAATAGCACTTTAATCCATAAAAGTGATCTAGCAAAGGCAAATATTAGACATATATGTTTTTATGTTGCCTGTAATTGGGATAAAGTAAACATCCTTAGAGTATTTTAACATAAAATTATTTGATTATGTTAAATTAAAAAAACACAAATGCAGCAGGACCACCAAAATCACTGGCTGAATAACAAAAATATGAACACTGCATAAGGTTTAACTGTGTCAACATGTCCTGATCATAATATTCACCTTCAAAAAAATAACATATTACAGCACATTAAATGACTCATATTTGTTAAACTAACTTTTCTTCATTTCTTTGTGGATTTGGACCTAATAATTAAAACAGTTTGAATTTGAACCCTCCAGCTGCTGATAAACTATCTTTATATTCATTTGTTCAACCTGTTCTTAATTTGTTAGGTTTTATAACTAGCTCCGCCCACACATTTACACATATAAGGTCCAGACTTCACACCAACATTTCTACAGTTCCACACAATTGTTTGTTGGAGTAAAAACTGAAAATATGTCCAAACTTGGAGCCCATTACTGAAAAGGTTCAGTTGTTGGTTGAACAGGACAGAGCAGCACAGCCAACAACCTGGAGGGGGCGGGGCCTGTAGTGCCTCATGTGCATTTAAAGAGCCAGCGCTCCAAACCACCTTTGAACATTTATAGTTTGTTTTCCCACAGGGAAATGTTGGAAAAATGAAGAATCCCATTAAAAAAAAAACAAAAAAAAAGCAGAATCACTTCCCCCAGCTGAGGTTACATCACAATATTCATGTTTTTAATCACATTAGGTTGAGTTTAATTAGTTGAAATTTTACATTTTTACATAAAAAGATGAGCTGAGTAAATGATGCGTATGATTCTCATTAAAATAACATTTGTGTATTTATTTCTATAAGTTCTTCTAAATTCTGTTAATTTAATCCAATAGAAAAGATAAATGAATATCATAAGTCACATTAATGGTAAGATATGAGATAACTATTTTTTTTTTTTAAATTTCATTAAATATAATGGCATTTGTATTGTGTTACGACAAATATTTAAGCTCTGGAAAATCTCTGAAGTTCATCAGATTTTGAGGCAGTCATTATATTCAGGTTTAAAGAATATTCACGGGGAATTCTGAACATAATTGGACTATTACTAAAAATAATAAACTGATTAATGTGCTACCATTCGGGTCCTAAAGGCTGCCTCTAAAATAATTCCCTCTGGTACAATCCTTCACTTTCTAATGACTTTATAAAAGCCACATATTTGCACAGATATTCACAGCTCATCCTCTTTAATTAAACTTGTCCAGTCACTGTTTGCACACCACCAAATCAAAGTCCCACGTACAACTGATCAGGGATCTGATTAAGAATTAAGCATCTTGCTCTATTTGTGTCTGAAAATATTAACAGACAAACTGCAGAGAGAGGATGATCTGATGAGGCTGGTCAGTGCACGTCAAATCATGGGTTTTATTTTAGATGATGAAGGTGCAATTAGCTTTTGTTCTTCTTTTTGTTTTGTCATCCGTTCCCTCACTGATTAAAACCAGACTGTAGAGTATTGGTTCGTCTGATACCAGAACACGCTTAGTTCTACGAAAATCACCAATGAATCAGCGCTACATATTTACACACTATTAGCAAAACATTTTATGACACTGTTATTGCAAAAACAAATAAATCTAGACGGCCTGTTATAATGGTGGTCCGTAAAGGGTGAATTGCTCCTTTAAATGTATTTATGTTATTTATATAATTAGTTCTATCAAAACCACCACTGAACCTACACTATGTTTCCACAGACTGTGTCAGTCACTGAACAGAGTACACGTCTCATTGTTTACACACATCTGTATTATGGTATCATCAAGTTTTCTTCTTTAAACTAAAACTTAGACACTTATTTTGACAGTTGTTCAAAATAACACTGTCTTGCAAACTTCACGTAGTGCGTCAGCTGATGGTTTACATTATAGCTATGTTAGCTTAGCTCTGTTTTCTGTACAGTTTATGTCGTCAGTAGCTGAACTAAAGATCAGTTTAGCCTGAATAACTAATGCCAACTTGGCATAGATGATAACATCCCATAATACGCCTTATAATCAAACCCGTGTTGAAGAAACACTGACATTTCACTATCAAACTCCATTCTTTTCGCTTAAAGCTGTGTCCAGTAGAGAAAACAGGTAACATTTTTTATGATTTTTTTCTTTGATTCTAAAAAGGTGTTTCTTAAGCCTCCTTTACACAGGGGCGGCGATTGTCGAGAGATGAAAAAACTTTCAGTGAGCCTCCGGTAATCCCGAAGTTCTCTCACTGATCTTCCCGTGATCTCTGCGGTCACCACAAAAGTTAGACTCTGTCCAAAATAATCTGTCAACAATCACCAAGGGAAGTGATTTTTCAACGAATGCTCAAGACACACTCAATGAGTCCTCAACAGTCTCAATCTCCCAAAGATTTCTCAGCAATCCTTCAATGAATGCCAAATTTTTCCACCCTGGACGTAGAGATGGTTGAGAGATCAGTGAGGGAATTGGTACAACCGTCTCAATGACCCCCCCTCGTCTGATCCGATCGGTTTAAAGTAGGGGCCAAAGGTACAGCAAGCGCATGAGGATCTCCCAAACCTTTACACAGAAACATCTTTATCGGGGCATGTTCAGGTCACCTAACCATCTCCATGATGTTAAAGGGGCCTTAGCAATTCTATCATTTCCTAATGCTTTGGTTAAACGCTCCATGCTATTAATTTAACTGACTCATTACTCCCCCTACTGGTCACATAAATCCTCCAATCTCACTGATGTAAATAAGTCTAATTCATATCTCTACAATCTAATACACTGGCATCTTTAGTAGAACTTCACAGCTTCTTAATCCAAATAATAATAATAATTTTGGGTCATTTTTCAATAATTCACAATCCAACATACACATCCTTTACAGTGAAACTTTTATCTTATGTGGCTGAAGTACATTTCACTGCACAGTATTGCATAGTGTAGTCCTCCTGTATGTGTCACCAAACTGGTAGAATGCCAGCTACCACTGACTGACTATGGATAAGTACGGTATAAAACCTACTTACCACTTAAAACAATCCAAACAAACCTTTAACTTCACTTTTATCTGGGGTTCAAACATTATTCTGGGGAGCAACAAAGCAGGAGAGTATATAAAGAGGTCAGTAAACACAAAAGACTGCCTGATAAAGTGAATAAATACCTAAAGAAGGGAAGGGAGATAACGGGGAGGCTGTGTGGACTGAAAACCCGTCAGCAGCTGTTCTTCTTCATGACCAGCTGCTGTCAGCATGCACGGCCTCATGGGAATGCCTCGCTTACTGTCGGCAATACTGGACCTGTCAGCTGCTGCAACAAACATACGCACGGGCAATAGAAGACGGCTTAGATATGTATACATGCACATTCAGTATGTACTGGAGGCATGCAGAAGGCGCTCACGGAAGCACAGCAACGCCCTACAGCGTATTGTGCAGAATATGTGTGTGCACTGCTACACTGGGCCATCAGTTTTGGTGTCATGATCACCCGTTTCAGAGGAAGGCAGACTGCTGAGCAACAAATACGGAGGTGCAATGGCTTCGTATTGATTGTTCTTGGGATCAATACCAGGCTACTTTGATATCTCACTCCCAGAGAAAAGGCTCTAGCACACATTCCGTCCCTTATTTGCCCTCTTATTCAACCATTCCGTACAGCAAACATAATTCATCTCCACCAAAAGACAGTTTCACGCATGGATCCATCCGGGTGCCTCCTCCATGTGTGTGTTATCTACTTCAGTGTTTTGACATCTTCCTATAAGGACATGCTGTTGGCCACTACTTATCAGTGGAAAAGTTATAACAACTGCCAGAGGAAAATTTTCTGCCCCAGGCGTTTTCATTCCACTTGTTTGCACAGTCCACAGTCCGTCACATATACACTGCATCACTCGTAGCCTCCTGAATTTCCACAACCAATCACTTTACAGAATCTTGACCTGTCAATCCAGAGACCCGGTAATCAATTCATTAATTACATCCCT
This sequence comes from Maxillicosta whitleyi, assembly GCA_029822895.1. Lineage (NCBI taxonomy): Eukaryota > Metazoa > Chordata > Actinopteri > Perciformes > Neosebastidae > Maxillicosta > Maxillicosta whitleyi. The sequence goes on from JAPSES010000115.1 coordinate 13,608,756, forward strand.
TCCCCCGCAGACCCACCTCCCTTATGTCAACCCCGTATCAGTTACGTTACACTGCAATTAGATTAAATTACTAAGTCTAACCTGCATGCGACAACTGTTCAGGGAGGATTACACCGACTTTATGACAAACCCAGTACATGGTTTGTAAAATGGAAATAGTGTTTTCTTGGGGAAGGTTAAATGAGGAGGTACTGCAGTAATCCCTAGTGTAGATGGTTGTTTTGTTATCTGGCGAATGTCATTTTGGCGTTCATATAAACAAACTGGAGTGGTGCAAGGTACCTGTTATGTACTGCACTGCTAAGACATATGTCAGGTTAATGCATGAAGTGTTGATTCTAAAAACTGAGGAACCATGACATCACCCATTGGTTTCTGAACTGCAGTTTTAAAGGCTAAAGGTTAAAAGGTTAATTCATGTTATTATCCCATAGGGAAATTCTGTCTCAGTTTTACTCATGCCAGTACACATAGCAGCTAGCATTAGCATCAGGAGCAGTGAGCTGCTTTTGAAGGTGTTTGGAAATAAACTCCAGGTGTTTATCAGTACCATGGCCAAGGACACAGACCTCCATACACTCGCTTATAATGGTGAGGGAAACTAGAGAAAACCAACGCAGCATGAAGTGAACATAAGGTGGAAGTGCTAACCACTAGACCACTGTGCTGCCAAAGTCAGTAATTTGCAGTTTGGTTGTTGCCAAGTTAACATTTTGGAGGTGGTAGTTGCCTAATTTGTAAAAGTTCAAGGGCTTAGAGAGATCTTCAAGGTATCATGAGTGAGCTAAATGCTAAAAAGGTAAACTTCATTGAGCACTGCACAATAAAGTAATTTCACAGTCTCGTTAATGAAACCTAGGCTCCAAAAGTCAAAGTCAGATGAGGTTTGATTCATTCTGAGAACGTATTAATGGAGGAAAGATTTTAAATACACGATAAGGTTAAGGTTGATTAACTTTCACCATTGGGATATTCAGTTTTTGCATTTTACCTAATGCACACACAGTACACAGCATTAGCATTTAGCATCAGCACATTGTACACACCAGGAGCAGTGAGATACCACTGAAGGTCCTTGAGAACCCACTCCAGATGGTTTTCAGTTTCATAGAATACTTATTAGTGGTTCTAAAGACAAAAAAAAAGAATATTTCCTGGAGAACAAAAACAAAAATACATCAACTTGTAATTTAAGAATTCCAGTGCAAGTCTATGGGAGTCGGGGCTTTTTAGAGCAGATTCTAGTGGTTGTCATGAAGATTATGACTTTAACATACTTCTATATTATTTTCATTGTGGAGCTGAGATCATTTTTGCTTATGTAACTGGCAATACTTTTCAGAACCAACATCTTTGTAGATTCAATGTGTTCTACATTAAATCTACAATGAAAGATGGTGGTAGACGTGAAAAGAAAAAACACTCCTGTCTGCAAATGACACCTTTCTATTCCTTGTTCTCTCTCTGCTGCTCTGAAGTTGAATGAAAATCACAACTACTGGAAACACTTTCATTGCAGACTAAATCTATAGCAGACCTGAAATCATCTTCATGGCATAACGAGGAGGTGGAAGTATTCCACACGAGTCTTGGTAAATAGTGTGTATATGATATTCACACCCTGTTCTCATGTCGGCTTTAGTTCACTTCATTTTCATCATTGAAGTAAAAAATAGACAAAGCTAATGTATGTAAAAATGTAACGGCAGGTTTAGTTTGAGACAATTATGCATATCAGCATAAGTATTCCAGATGATTCATACATTCACAGGAGTCTGCCTCACCTGGAAAAACCTAAGCATGGATGAGTGATCTGTTGGTGACTAATATATGCACAGACAGGTCTGTAGTGGAAGAGTTCCTGCTTAGAAGCCAGTTGTGTTCATTACAAGCCAGGATTATCAGGTAATCCTGGCTTGTACATAGACTTCAGTTGCTCAACGACATCAGAACAAGGGCTATGGATCAGCGGCAAGTCACGGAGAAATCTACAAACCCATTTCCAAATGCTGGGGGAGAAAAAAAAAAGAGATAAAAAAGTAAAAAATCTGTTTGGTGAGTTGTTTGAACCTTCATTGAACTGAGGAGAATATAAAGCATTTCAAGATTTTAATGTTTTCCCCGACTTTGTACCAAACAGACTGATGTCATGAAATCACGTTGCATGTCCCGTCATTTCATAAGGCAATTGACGTGTTATATATATAAACTTATATATATATATATATAAACTAAAAGGAGGTTATGTTTTTACCGGTGTTTGTCTGTCTGTGTGCAACATAACTCAAAAAGTTATGGACGGATTTCGATGAAATTTTCAGGATTTCTTGGCAATGGCACAGGGAAGAAATGATTAACTTTTGGGGGTGATCCGAAATAAATCCTAGATCACTTTGAATTTGTCATTAACATTGGGAAAATGGGGCCAAAAATTTTGTTTCTCAGTATCTGGGTTAATTATCGACCAAACCTAATGAAATTTTCAGGAAATGTTC
>JAPSES010000115.1:13633509-13646755 GCA_029822895.1 Maxillicosta whitleyi
ATTTCATGCATTTATTATTATTTTTGTCTTCTTTTGTTGTATTGATAATTTCTGTGTTTGTACTTTTATTATACTTGATAGAGCAACCATAACAAACAAAAACTTCCCCTGGGATTCATAATGTATTCTGATTCAGATGTAATTTTGTGCAATATATATATATTTATATAAAAATGCAATTTTCTTTACGTGTTTGCTGCTAAATCAAAACAGAACTATTCCCTTCTATTCTATTTCGTTCTATTCTATTCTATCCTGTTCTATTCTATTCTATTCTATCCTGTCCTGTCCTATTCTATTCTATTCCCATGTGCTCAGTGCAGTGTTTGCAGCCTGACCTGCAGTCTGAACCTGTAGGATGGGCTCGTTGTGGTGCTTTCAGACCTTTCCTCTCAGATACAATAACAACTGCTGCTTCCACTGTAACAGAGTCTGTGTGTGATAGAAAGGAAAAGGCAAAAAGAATGTGAGAACACCTTGTTAGAGCTGCAGGAAAAGAAACGGTGCCGTGTAAACTCACTGTTTTCTGTCCTGGGTGTGTGTGATCATGTGTCTGGAGGCGAACGAACATGGACGACATGTGTGAACTGTGGAATGGGATGTTTTTCTGGAGGGTTTAGGTGATGTCAGGGTGTTTTTCACGTCTTCTTTTGGTTTATTTACTGAGTATTTTGGTCATTTCTGGTTATTGTTTGTTTTTTGGTCAGTTTTATTCATTTTTATGATCAGTCTGTCATTTTATTGTGTAATTGGCTAGTTTTTTGGTTTATTTACATTCCTTTTTATGGTAATTTTGTAAATTTTTTGTCACTTTTTATCTTCAGCGACACTGGTCACCCGTCTGTCCATCCAAAATCTTTGCCATGCACTTATAAATCAGGCCACCGGGGGCAGTAGTGCACCTAATAAGTCAGGTCAAGGGTTATACATTATGTACATTGTTTTACATTTTCTTTGCATTTTACTGAGTACATTAAGATTAGCTTATTTGATTTCCAATTTTTAATTTGTGCGTACAATCGAAAGAATGAAAAACTGTTTGTTGATTTTGTTCATAAAACATTAAATACATTTTTTTGTTTGTTTTGTTGTGGATTCTCAATTGAATATGAAAAGAACGAATGATACATAGATTTATTTGCTCATTTTTTTCCGTTCAGATTGACATTTCCTGTATTTATTTGCCACCTGTCATCAAGGTGACATTACATTATATGCATTTAAAGCCTTCGCTGTTGTAAACATGGACGCTCAGACGTGTCCGCTCCACGGCAGCCTACCTAACCATTGGTTCACGCCACCAACTCATTTGACCAAAATTACAGAACAGCCTATGGTCCTGGGTGTGACGGTGAATATAAATCACAAACATGCTTACATGGAGTCGGCCTCACACTGCTGAATAAAGGCAGGGTGTTTACGCTCGCCTTATTAGAGCACCGGGCATGGGCAGGTGCTAGCAGTAGGACGACGGCGTATAAATAAGGATGAGGAGGCATTTCGAATGGTAAAAAGGGCTCCGGAACATGACTGGGCATCGCATTAGATTCCCCAACCAGGCGTTGTCTTCGGCAGGTGTAAAGGAATGCAAATGTAAAAGGATTCACATATGTTGAACCCGTGGGATGCTCAGTTTTGCCGTTCTTTCATCATGCATCCTCCTCTGAAAATAAACCCTGCTAAAATTCAGTCGCAGCGTCTCGTAAAAGGTAAATGAACACAAACAGACACACATTTACCCACAAATCAACTGTAAACATGTCACCTCCCACCTCTGCAGAGCAATCTGAGGAACACGGCGCCTGCTTTGGTATTCCGTCCGGGTTTTTACACGGCCTGTATTTGACAGCTGTGACGGAACGGTCACATAAACAACGGGCATATCCAATGTGTGCCATAATCCTCGGGTGATTGGTTCGGTCTTAATAAGGACAGGTAAATTGTTTCTTCTTCTTTCTGTACACACGGCATGGAAATCTGCACTAACAAGCTGTCAGCCACATTCATGTCAAATCATTTACAGGTTTATGCTGTTTAATAAGGCACCAACTAAAAGTCGTGGGGTTTTATGAGCATTTTTTATCTCTTACTTTTACTGAAGATTCATCGTGTTAATTTGTTATTAAATGTTTCTGTTACAGTATACACAAATTATACCTTTCAGCTGTTGATAAACAGTCATAATGTTTTTTTTATTAACCCATAAAGACCCAGTACTACTATTGTGTTGGTTCCCAAATGAATATTTCACTTTATTTTACCTTTCTGAATTGATTTATTGCCATTTATTGTAATATTACCTTATGTATTTAGCTAGTTTTCAGTAAAAATTAAGTATTTTTTTATATTTAAGGCAAAGGAAGTTTATTTGCATATCACAATTCATAAAATAGAAAAAAAAATGCAATTAAAATAGACATTATTCTTTTTCTACTATTTATGAGTGACTGTGATGTGTATGTCTCTGTGTGTCTTGTATGCCACTACCAAAGGAAAATTTCCATTTCATTCAAGTGTAATGGACAATAAAGAAGTCTATCTATCTATCTATCTATCTAAAATCATCGGTGATAAAATACGAGTTTAAAGTTCATTTAAAAGACATTATTTAATAGTTTCAGTTAGCACTAGATCCAAATCTAGGCAGACTTGGCTTCAAATTCTGGACTTTGTGTCGAGTCTGAGTGAAAAAATGGCCCCGAAAAAAGCACGTAACAATTAGGGCATTGTCCAGGTTGGAAGAGGTCGACCAGCGCGTTTCCCCAAAGTCCATTTGCGTGAACATGCATGTACAGACGTATGACGTATGCGACCGCGGACGTATATAGAATGAGTCCTCCACATACCGCGTATACTCGACTAGACTTCAACAACAGCTAAAGGAGAACGGCTCACACATCTGTAGAACAGAAGCTGTGTTTCCAGGATCTGTGGGTGAAAGCGTCAGTCCAGCGTTCTGGTTCCTCCGCTGATAAAGTAGATCCCTTCCCATAATATGTGGAGATCGAACACATCTTCTGGGACAAGCCGACCGAATTCCCCAAATGTGTCATTGAGTCGATGACATCACATTATGCAAATTTGGTCACACACACAGTCACTAAACATGATGATGTATTAACAGTGTGGAACCGGACTGTTTTTTACTAATGTGAGTGGAAATTCTGTGGTCCAGGTTTAGACCCTGCTGTTAAGTCTGGATGGATCCAACTAGACCACAGGTGTCAAACATGCGGCCCACCCTGGAAAGAATTTGTGAAATGCAGAAATTTATTAACAATAATTTTAGCTCAGGTTCCACATTGAGACCAATTCAGTGTCATAATGACCTATAAATAGTCACAAATCCAAATTTTTGTCTTTGTAAATATATACATTTTCATGTATTTAGACTAAAACAAAGTATAATTTCGCCAAAAATCTGAATGACCTGAAATGTCTTGTTTAAAATTTTAATAATATTCCATCTGTTACTAAATATTTCGTGTACCTGTCAATCTAATATGATCTGTAAGTTATAATGTACATGTGGAAATGATAAACTAAAGCATAATAGTGATTATAGTATTGATATCACATAGTTTGAAAGCATAATTTGTAGATTTAAACATTTTCATAACTTTTTTCCACTGTTTGACACTTCTGCTATAGAAGATGACAGTGTTTCCATGGTAACCACGGAGCCTCTGCACATCCAAATGGGTCATATCTGATGACTGTAAAAACACAAACTGTATTTTACACCAATTTTTTACATGTATTGATAGAATTAATGGATCAACAGGTGTTAAACAGTTTAGATTATTAGATGGTTTTGGTCCTCATGGGTTAATAAGACTGAGCTAATGTGTAGCGAGATGAAAATCACCATAATACGTTGATGCAAATGCAAAAACAGACTCATTTCAGGCCATATGTTTGGAAGTTGTAGACACAAATCAATGCGAGGTCCCGTTTGCAATCGTGATACTTTGAACTCTTTGTACCAGGTTTCAACCGCAGTCATTGAATGCAGCATTAATCCACGTCCTCTTGTTTTGACAGGAGTTAAAAAAGTCTTCCCGGTTAAGCGCACAATTGATTACGGATTGGGCTCTCAAAGTGAGCCGAAGGGCAAAGGGCCCCGACTCCAAACGCTGCTTTTGTAAAACCACATGCCATTAGCGGCCCCATTAAGAGCTCACGTACAGTTTAATGGATGTGGTTACGGAGGGATTCTAATATGAGCACTGAACACGTTTAATTAATGCTATAACCTCCCCCCGAACCTCATAAAACACTGGATGACAAGTGATATTCAAAATAGGCCATCCCTTCATCGAGTTCGTGTTTTGTAAATCTGCACAGAAAGTCGTTTTATTCCTCAATTCCAAAAGTTGTCACATTCTGCACATAATCCTTTATTTTACTTTTGCTGTTATTAACCTGTAAAACGCCAAAAGGTGACCAAAAGCATCTACTGATCTAAAATATTTAACCCATATAGACTCGGTGTTGCTTTTATATCACTTCCCATGTGAATTTTTCTCTTTATTTAACCTTTCTTATAAGATTTTATCAACATTTATTGCAATATCAACCTCTGCTGTAACGGATGTAGTTCCAGGTCATCAAGTTGCTATGGCAACAGAGTAGTTTATGAATCATGGACAGAAAAAAAAAAAAAAAACAGTCATGTACCACCACTGAAATGTTCTCAAAAAACACAACTTGCTAAACGTGGAAAGCTTTCCTGATTTGTGTTTTCTTAAGTCAATTCCCAGTCGATTTGTTTAGAAACAAAACAGCAACGGAGTCACCAGAACCTCCTCTAACCTAAACGGTAACATCCCATAGTGCAGGACAACTTTGGGACCTTCTCCTGATGGAGGATGAGTGGATCAGCAGGTATTAAACATCCTAGGTCTTCATGGGTTAATATCTTCTGGTCCATTAATTCTATCATTACATGTAAATAATTGATGTAAAATACAGTTTTTCATCTTTTCATGGTCATCAGATATGACCCATATGGACGTTCAGAGGCTCCGTAGTTACCGTGGAAACATGTTCTCCAACACTGATTCACTAGTCAAAGTCATGAAGTGATAAACGATAATTGATGGAGACACTTGTTTTTATCTTCAGTCCATATTTTGCTCATAAAGTCACGTTTTCTCTGTTTTTCATATAATAACCATCAACTTTAGTCTGAACTTTAATAAACATCTACATGATCAGTGAATGAAATACAAGAAAATACACCAGAAAAGGCAAAATACAGAGGATAGTATGATAATAAATGGTGATGAATCACTTAATGAAGGTTAAATCTGCAGAAAAATATATTTGGGAACTGACACAAAAGTAGACCTGGGTCTTCACGGGTTAATTTTTATTCTATTTATTGTTGATTCCCTAAAAATAAACCAACCTGCGTCCAGTATTTGGATTTTTTGAGGCGGTTTACATCCACATTTTCAAGAATTTATCAAAGAAAATGTACAATTCTAGAGTCTGGTAAAGGTTCTTTTTGACATTAAAAGGCTAGAAATGGATTCTTTACTCTGTTATTAACTTTAAGTTGAAAAAACATTGTATTCCCTTCGAGTGTCTTCATGACATTATTAAATTTTTAGGTAATTTCTTTTCATTTTTGTTCATTTTCTGTAATTTTTTTCAGTATTTAGTTATTTATCAAATTTTTGTCATTGTTGTATATGTAAGTGAATAGTTTGTGATGTTTTTTTGTCTTTTTTTACTAATTTAAAAAAAATCTATTGATTATTTATTTTGTTCATTTTATCGACTAATTTGTTAAGTTTGGGTGATTTTGTCCAATTTCATGATTATTTTATTCATATTTAGGTCAATTTTTTGCATTTACATTCATTTTTTTGTGACATTTGGTGATTATTTTGTTGACCTAATTATTTTTTTTTTTTCAATTTAATGATTTTATTGTTTAATCCGTTTTGCTTTAATAAGAATTGTTTTCATTTATATTATGTAATTTTGCTGATCCTGTGTTAATTTCTGCACCTGTTATCAGTTTATAATTTTTTGTTTTGTTTTTTTTGCCAGTTTTGATACTTTTTGCTGTTGTTAAGGTTGTTTTTTTATGATTTTGTTCCTTTTTTACTGATTTTGTTGGTTCAGTGCAGTGGGGTTCGCATCATTAAATCCAAATTGATTTTATTTTCAGATGCAGGAGGTGAAAACACCAGTTCCTGTGAAGTAGAACTGCGGAGACACAACACATGTTTATTTTATGGTTTATTGTATGTGTCTGTGTTCATACCTGCTGTTATTACACAGACTTATACATAAATGCACGTCTCACCATTGAACCCAAGTGTGTTTTTAATCTAAAAACCTGACATCAAACCCACTATTCCAGCTACGTCAGGTTGATTTACTCTGTGCTGGTTGTGTTAATGTGTCAGGTGTGCAGTCATCATGTACATTCCAACGTGCAGGAGCATCACATCCAGCTCCGTCTTGAAAGAAGGTCGTCCCTCCCCACCCCTCTCGCTGTAAGCTCCATAAATCATGTATGTGCACACCCAGTTGAGCCCCGCTCGCCCACTCCTGCTCCCTAACACCCACCCCCCACGCCGCGGCCCAGATAAACACGGGCACAGATGAACTCCTCAGGTTATCCCCCCGATTCCCCTGGGTACACGTCAAGGAGATTACACCGCCGATGAATATGCAAAAAGAGGACGGCGAGAAGTGACAGGAATGTGGCATCGGGCAGATAGCGCCGGGCTCGGCTAATATTTCAGGCGCATAATGATGTCATCTCGATGCTTGATCACTGAACAATTGACTGACTGTGGCCGCTGATCTAACCACCGCTTATCTTGTCATTGAGGTCACATGGCCTGGAACGGAAATCACAATATGGCTCCAGAATGGGCAGAAAGAGGACAGTGGGGGTGGGAGCGTCATTATGTACCTGTACCTGCATGAGTACCTGTGTTCCCTACCAATGTTCCCTGGTAATTATGTTCCAGAGTACCTGTGTTCCCTACCAATGTTCCCTGGTAATTATGTTCCAGAGTACCTATGTTCCCTACCAATGTTCCCTGGTAATTATGTTCCAGAGTACCTGTGTTCCCTACCAATGTTCCCTGGTACTTATGCACCAAAGTACCTATGTTCCCTACCAATGTTCCCTGGTACTTATGTACCAAAATACCTATGTTCCCTATCAATGTTCCCTGGTAATTATGTTCCAGAGTACCTGTGTTCCCTACCAATGTTCCCTGGTAATTATGTTCCAGAGTACCTATGTTCCCTACCAATGTTCCCTGGTAATTATGTTCCAGAGTACCTGTGTTCCCTACCAATGTTCCCTGGTACTTATGCACCAAAGTACCTATGTTCCCTACCAATGTTCCCTGGTACTTATGTACCAAAATACCTATGTTCCCTACCAATGTTCCCTGGTACTTATGTTCCAGAGTACCTATGTTCCCTATCAATGTTCCCTGGTAATTATGTTCCAGAGTACCTATGTTCCCTACCAATGTTCTGTGGTACTTATGTTCCATAGTACCTATGTCCACTACTAAGGTTTCTCAGTACATACGTTCCCCAGAACCTATGTTCCGTACTATCTATGTTCCCTGCTAATGCTGCTAATAACCAAGATACTGGGGACCATAATAGACATTGGGAACCATAATAGATACTGGGAACCATAATAGATACTGGGGACCATAATAGATACTGGGGACCATAATAGATAATGGAGACCAGGGGACCATAATGGATACTTGGGAACATAATATGTACTGGGGAACATAATAGGTACTGTGGAACATAGGGCGGAGCCGTCATCATCAGCCAGTCTGTTAGCGGTCTCAGATGTGTGATTGGATTTAGAGGATGGAGGTTAGTCGACACAAACGAGCCCAGTGACGCCTAAGAACACCGGTCCCAGTCCATACAGAGCCACGCCATCGATCACGCTCACGTCTCCATGAACTGGAGGAAAGGCGACAGCGGGATCGCCTTTCTCCTCCAGAGTCTTCCTCAGACTCCACTCGGTGCAGGTCTTCGGGGGGGTGGGGGGGTCTGAGATAGAGCTGATGATACTTGGAGAAACATCTGAAACTGTTTATAAAGGCGCAGTTCATGGAAGATTTGCATAAACTGGATATAATTAAAACAAATGTTTCAACAAACAAACAAATGTCAGCTTCAGTCGCAGTTTGGTACGTCAAAATAATTAAATGCAATCAGTCATTAAGTACAACTACTACTACTCCTATGACTACTATTATAACTACTCTTACAATAATTACTATTAGTACTACTACAATTACAACTATTACTACTACAACAATTACAAGTATAATTACTACTACTACTATTACGACTACTCTTACAATAATTACTATTACTACTACAATTACAACTATTACCACTACCACTACTACTAGTATTACTATTACTACTATTACTACAAATACAAATACTACTACTATTACTATTACTACTATTACAATTACTATTACTACAATTACTCTTACAAATGGTAATGATAATAGTGATACTTTATTTTCCCTCAAAAAACTGTAATACTGCAGATACACCAAGAATAGTCAAAACGATTGATTGATTTGTTGATTGATTTGCATGTTGTGATGTCAGAGTGGCGGCCATATTGGATTATGTACGTTTTAGGAAAATTTAATTTGAACATATTTACATTTAAGCTTTCTTTGTGTTCTTATTTACTTTATTACTTATCCATGTTTATGGAATGACTTCTTGTGTCATCTTGCGATAATAAATAATCAAATCATCACCTTTGAGATTGCGAAAAACCGACATTACACACTTCTGTTTTCTCGACATTTAGTAAATATCACTAAAGTTTTGTGCAGGTGTCAAATGGAAAAGCGACTATTGTTGTGCGGCGTTACAATGACAACACAGAGCGGACCGCTAGTTCACGAGGTTAAATTTCTTTCAGATTTTTGGCAAAATATGACAAAAAATGGTTATAAATGTAACAGAAACACATAGTTCTTAATCCGATAACAACAGTTTCTCCAAAAACCAATGGAAAAAGATCACCAAAACCCTAAACTCTCATTCTTTCGTGACATCTCTCGTTACATAAAAACATAAAGACATATCGTCTACCCTTAGGCTGTGCTTCAGTATCTTCGGCATCCTCTTCTTCCTTCCTCTCCTGACTATCCCTAGTACTAAATATCACATATCCACTTTAAAATGCCACCATCAACTCCACATCCACGAGTCCTTTGGCTTGGTACCAGAACGTCTCAGTGCCTTCTGAAGTGATCGCATCGGCATCCCTTTAACCTTGCGCATTAACACTCTGCCCCACGCTAATGCCTATCAAACATACTTGACCTGTCGCCAAGATAGATTTCCTGCATGATTAATCCATGCCTCTTGTCTTCTGGATTAAGAATTCAAAGGCCCCGGTGCTAGCCATTATCCCCAGGCCATGTTCTAATATTGGAGATCGGAGCGTTGTCGTGCTCACATTTCTTGCCTCCCTCTCCCACGTACATCTCCGTTAGGGTTTTTCGCGTCCTAATGATGTCTGAGGACTAATCTGAATCCCTGTACTGGAGGCTTTTCACTGCAGAGACATCATCCTTCCCATATTCCAGATACATGACATTTAAAATCCTAAACTGACAATGCCTATGTTAAAAAAATAAAAAAATAAAAAATAAGATCATTCATTATGTAAATGAATAGATTTTAACTGTAACCCAATGATATGACATGCAGATGGAAGATAATGACGGGAAAAGTAAATATGCTCTTTAGTCACGGTGCTCAGTCATCTATTGTAGATATCATCTGTTATCAGGACTTTACTCAAAGGGATTTAACCACATTTAGCTCAAAGATGCCACAGATTAGACCATGATAAATATTCATTTGGCTGTGTAATTGGCATCAAGTCAAATATGTGCGCTTAAATGTAGCTGTGGTTAAGGTTTATTTGCTGGCAGGAGACGTGAAAGATGCTCTAATATATGGCTCTGCTGCTGAAACACCGCCTTTTCAAGGTATTTGGAACACATTAGGATTTTACACATGTAGGGGTTTAGCCTGGAGTGTGTCCAATGGGAGGTGGGGATGTTGGATAATTTCGATGGGAATTCCTGATTAAAGTAAGGTGGTATTTTATTCAAGGAGTGGGACGATTAAATATGTATTTCCATTTTATACATGGAGTTAATGGAATTCTCATTAATGATATATTTGTTTCTACATTATTATTTTAACCACCTGGTGTTTCTTATAGCAAGTTAGCAAACCAGTAAACTTAGTGGATCCATTGTTTATTTTCTTTTCTTTTTTTTTTGTATTTAGTTTGATTTATCAGACTGTTAGAAATTCACAAAATAGGATTTTTCAGGTTAAAACTTTTTTTTTTTAAAACAAACTACAAAACAGCTTAACTCTGTAAAGCCTGAATCATATTAAATAATTTTTGAAACGTTCCACAAATACCAATTTCCATGTATGAGTTCCAATTTTGTATCATATTTGATACATCGGGTCTCAATGCGCAAGTGGTATTTTTAAATTAAAAAATATATATATAACAGAAACATGTCGAATAAATTGTTAATTCCTTTTCAAAATTGCCAGAGTTCTTCCTCCTTCCTCATCATTTTAATCTTGTATTGTCACTGGAAAGGCCTATGGTGAATGAATTCCTCCCCCTGGTGGATTATCTGTGTATTGCATGTATCTAATTGTATACATCAGGTTTTTAAAGAAAGAAAATGTAAAATTGATCATTTAGAGGGCTTCAAAACGCATGCATCAAATATGATACGTTTAGTGTTATAGGGTTAAAACTCTGTGTTTGGATCTGTCAGGTAAATAATGTAGCAGTAAAGTATCAGAATCTATTGATGATTTATTTTTATATTTTCATATCTTATCTGCTTATATGCAGAGCTATAATAAATCTTATTTACAGCCAATCATAGGTTGAATTTTCTACTAATTCCATATTGTTTAGTTAGGGCGGTGCATAATGCTTTATTCTATTGGGGAAAAGAAACATTTTCAAGGCTAAGAATTCAGAATTTCTGAATATTTAGTATTTTAACACTTTCTGGAAATACTACGATGTGTTGGAAGGTTTTACACTGGAAAAAATCGAAATCTTCTCAAGTCTACTCTTCTCATTTCTAGTTAAAATATCTCAATTCTTATTGAAAATGTGGCTAAAACTAAAATCCACCTTACTTTTATACAAAAATAAATACCTGTCCTCATGTGGACACAATGGAATCTTTTTTTTTTTTTTTTACTTTTACAAAATTTCACCTCATGGGACCTAACTTTCAACAAAATTATGGCTGCCAATGATAAACTTTTTTTCTCCAATTATTATTCTAACTGAACTGTAACACAATGTATACATATTTGTAACTTCCTTGACATGCAAAATTATTATATTAGGCTATAAAGAAACATATAATTTAGTGTTGAGCAGCTCAAAGCCTTGAATCTTTATTGCATGATAGATGTCACTGACACTAAAATGACTTTTACCTCAGGATATTTAGCCTCAATCTTCAAGAACAAGATGAAAAAGTATTAATATGATGCAGCGTTACATGACATCCACACATATACAGAAATAATATTTCTTAACATGGAGGTTTACAAAACAGATATGTTCATTATAGAACCTTCTACATACTAATATAGATTTATATAGATTTTATCTGCATATAGCATTCTGAATAATTTGATACGACTGAAAAATATATGAAGTATAAGGCACTGACCACAGTTATAGTATACCAGCAGATATGAGGGTTTGCAGAACTTTATTATGACAAACTAACCCAGAATAGAGTTGAATAAACTGCCCACATATACAGACTGTATGCACGATAGAATAACATTCCAGAAACTGATGTAAATCTGGGTTATTATAAAAGGGGCTACATTGGAATATGTGTTATGTTCTGCACACAGAATACTAAAATGACATTCATTTTTCTGCAGAAATGTCTTCTGTCTGTGACGCAAGAAGAAACATTTGGTATTTTTAGAGGTTAAGACAGGTCACATTTGACACATTCGTTTACTGTATGTGCTCACATTCTCACCTCAGTCCTTCATCCAAATATGATTCGACAAACTCCAGACAAGATCCTTCACCTTTTGGAGATGCAGCATTTTTAGAATCAAAACGAAGGCGGTTATTTCTCTGAAAAACATAAATTAGATCTGTTTCAGTCTGATGCAGAAGACCATCACCCACTGTCATTCCACTCATGCATCCACCGCATTCCAAGGCTGTTTACCAACCTCCGTTTTGGATATTAGAACTTCCGATTTGGTTTTTATTCTCATTGAGCATTTCTGTTTCATATCAGACCTGCTCATTCTCAGTTGACTCTGAAACCATATCCACTCCACCATAAGAAACAACTGATGATGGAAACATGAATCCAAACCCTGAGGGAGGATGTTTTAAGGGGCGACGTATTGATTTACAACCATTCTAAAAACAGTTGGAACACTGTATAAAATGCAAATATAATCATCCTGCAATGATATACGGATCTCAAAAAACCCATATATATTCTCAACACAGCACAGAAAACAATTTACAAATAAAAAAAAAAAAAAGGTGATTTTGATTTGACAACAAAGAACGGGTGTTCAAAAAGTTCACGAGAACGTCAAAACTAAGGGAAAAAGTCACAAAATAAATAGCTGACGGAACATTTTACATGATAATTTGGTACTTTTATCGCAGTTAGCAAATACATGCTCTATAATTAACTCTTCTTAAGTGATTTATCACCATTTATTATATTATCCTCTTTATTTGGAGTGTTGCAGTAAAAACATGTATTTTCCTATATCTAATTTACTAATCGTATACACACGATATGGAAATCTGCACTAACAAGCTGTCAGCCACATTTATGTCAAATCATTTACAGTTTTACGCTGTTTAATAAGGCACAAATTAAAGTTGTGAGCTTTTGTGACTATTTTTTTTTCTCTTATGTTTACTGTAGATTTACCATGATAACGTGTTACTAAATGTGTGTTATGTTGTAGACTAAAAACACCTTTCAGCTGTTGATATACAGTCATAATGCAAACCCTGTCCCCGTCACAATGTCATCAGCCTCATCCAAAGCTGTGTATGGTACGCCCACGGGCTCATCCCAGAGGAAGAACAGCGGACAGAAGCTAGGTGATGCATTAGCATTAG
>JAPSES010000115.1:13655645-13676707 GCA_029822895.1 Maxillicosta whitleyi
GATAGATAGATAGATAGATAGATAGATAGATAGATAGATAGATAGATAGATAGATAGATAGATGGTTTGTTTCAGCAACACCATACAGATCCCACTAGCCTATGTTATGCTAACAGCATGGTTCTCGCCAGCGCATTTGAGAGTAGCGGCCCCCCACACTGTGATTTTTTTACCCCCACACTGTGATTTTTTTACCCCCACACTGTGATTTCGGCCACTACGCTGTTTTTTTAATGACAGGGTTCTTGCCAGTGTAGTGGCAGCGCAGCGAGTTTTGTTTTACCCTCACGCTACCAACCCCCCGGTCCGCTGTCCAGGTACGTCTAATCCAATATTCGTGTCTGTCCACAACCCCCCCCCCCCCCGTGAGAACTAACAGATACACAACCACCATTAACAACAAAACAGACCAACAGACTAGATCTGGTTCGTCAAATATTAATAAACAGATGAGCACTGGGCAGAGCAGGGACTAGAATATTCTATCCAACCTAAATGATCCCACTGACAGCCCAAGTCCAAGTCAGTTATACAGCAAAGACCAAAAACGGACCAGACCAGCAGGTCCACGGTGAGGCTGACACTTAGACTGGAGGCACCAAACACAACATTTCAGAAAACAACATTTCAGACTGATTTAAGCAGCATTAGATTAACCTCCGGAGACCCAGGAAAGTACAAATAATTGCATTTGTTTGAGGTGGGTGGCATTTTTTTTTTTTTTTTTTTTATGTAAAAGGTGTGAAACTCTCAAGAAGGCAATTCAATTAATTAGGTTTTTGCTTCAGATTATTCCTCAGGACAACGTTCTCAGCTAATAAAATTATTCAGTGTTTGTTCATATTGACATGTTTGCTTCATTTATTGTATTTTGCCGTTTGTTGCTCTCAGAAGATTTTAATGTCGTAGTGCTGCAGAGCTCTTCAAAAGGTCTTATATTAATTCAAATTAAATTGCAGTAATTTGCACTCTGTATAAAAACTTTGACAAATTTGCACCATATTAAAAAACTGGCACTAACTTGCACTACAATAACATATACATAAACATATATTTTAATAAACCAGATCCACTCACTGTATCAAAACTCCAATTTGCACTCTGTACATATTCCAATATAAATCCACTGTAAATCTCAACATCTTTCTGTCAATTGGGGAAAAAATAAAAAAAATAACTTGTCTGTAGTTGAATGTTTCTCTATAAGATGGGGTCACAGATGGATCACCCACTACTTTTTGATTCAGAACTTTTCAACCAAACAAGTCGAAGTCAAATATTACACATAATTGGAAATGTCTAAATGCCATCTTAAACATACATTACATAAACATACTTTAAACAAAATTTAGTTTAAAATATATTTAAATGAAAAATAACAAAATCTACTGCATCACAAGTGGACAAAAAATGTATGTCTATTTTGTACAAGAATTATTAAGTTCTCCAAAGTGAAGTTCCTATTATATTTACATCCTAAAATGTATTCAGTGTACATTAAACTCTCTATTTTACAAACTAATAGTTGGTTAGAGGAAAAAAAATATCACCTAAATTCCAAGATTTTGACTAATGGCAGAGTTACGGATGGACAACAAATGTAAATATCAAATTCATCGATTATCAAACTATTTTTATTTTAATTATCAATATCAGACACAATTTTTTTTACAATATTTAGAACATACAACTAATAATAAGATTATATTCAAATGTATTTTGCATAGATATGTGCATTTATTCATTTTAAACAGAGTTTAGAATATGACGACAATAATATAGGAGTCTAATATCAATGTATTTGGAATTAATTTAGTTTATTAATGAGAGTTTATGAAATAAACCCAGAATGATGGCACAAAAATTATGTCACTTTCCTACTCCTAAAACTCCTCAAGGATTTTTTTTTTCACATTTTTTTTCATTTCAAAATACATTTTCCCAAAAATATAATTAATTACCTTTTGAAAAACATAAGTTTGGTATAGTCATTTCATTTTTTTGATCAGATGTGAACCTTCCCTTGACTTTACCTTACATTAGATTTATGTTGAAGTGTTTTTAGGTTCATGTTGAAATTATGTGTTCGTGTGTTTGGTCAATAAAGATGACTGATTCTAAATTCAAATCTTGAATCGTGTTTTTGTCATTGTTTCTCAATTAAAATTGTAAAATGTCCATAACCCTGATAAACAATAATTAATAGTGTGGCCTTTTGTATCTAGGAGCATTTTTGTGAGTCTATATTTTTTGTCATAGTGGTTCAATTTGGACTTGTCTACATATCATATTCCCTTCTGTCTCTTTGTAATTTTATTTTATATTTAATGCATCCATCAACAATGCTACAATACCCCAAAGTACATTTTACAATGAGTTAATAAATGTTTGCCATGTTTACAAATCCAGTAAACATAATTACAGTTTCCCTTCTGTCCCTGCCATCATTTAACAAAAACAGTTAAGTTAGTTTTTGTTTGGCATTTGTATATGGGAATTTTCACAATTCTAGTCAAACCCATGGAGTCATTAACCTGGCTCCATCTATCACTAGTAACCATAATCTCTCTCTTTTTTTTTAACTAATTACGAAAAAAAAATCTGAAATTGTGTTGTTTCCTGAAATGTTTGGCTCCTCACTTAATCACAACCAACACATAAACCCAATCTGTTAATTCTAATATTAAATACAAGTTGAGCAAAACATAAAAGCACGTTGAATAAATGTAATAAACTCAGGAAAAAAAAAAAAAAAGAAATGTTTGTAGATGGGATTGAAGTCAAGCTCATAATCCTCCAGACAATATTTACACACATGGGAAACCAACACACACAAGTTAAAAAAAAAAAAAAATTACACAACACAAAAAAAATCAACAATGTTGGCTTGCACGACGCCGAAAGAAAATATAAAATATATAAAAACCCAAGGACATTATGATTCACAGTAACAATACAAATATGGTGCAACAGTAGGAGCGCATAACAGAGCAATAAACCAACACCACAACAATACGACAGCCATAAACACAGCCAGTAAACACACTCATGATGTGTAATAAGCAAATGCTCCGCTTACCTGACCGTGGAACAGCGGTGGATGCATCAGCGTGGGGGGGTGGGCACAGGCCTCTGGTGGCTCATCCAGGTCCGCAATGGGGTGCGCCTTTACGCACATATACTGTAAATATATACACACCACGGGAACTGGAAACGTGGGAATGTTTTATTTTCTTCATGTCTTCTTGTAATATAAAACAGAGGTTGTTGTGTGTCTGCAGCTGACACTCAGGTGGGACTCAGGGACACTGGGTTCAACCAGCAGCTGTTTCCAATCAGGGGATTACAGACATGGGCCTGCACATTCTAAAGAGGGGGGGGGGGGTCCACAGGAAATGTTGAGTATTAAATAGGCCTACTTTCTTGCACCTTCTTCTTGAAAAGTGCATTTTCAGAATCATTTTACAAGGTTATATTTAATTTCAGGGAGGTGAATCGTGAACCGGTTCTTTTTTTTAAGAACTGGACCCCAGTACCTCAATTCCTTGGAATCGTTTGCCTGCCTGCCTCGACGATTCAATCGCCTCATCTTCGTTGCGCATGCGCGATGACGTCGCTCTCACGCTGCATTGTTTTGGTCAGAACGTTTCCAAGATGGCGTTCAGGCAGAAACGGTCTAAAAGGATGACACCACATCCACTTGGAACATCTTAGAACATCTTCAACGGGGTGGAATCCTTCCAATATGCTCAAATATTTGACCACGCAGCATATTGTTCATTTGATACGATAATTAGCGGCGCGTGTGAATCTAGCATCATCCGGGTCAGGTTCTCGTTCCAGTTCCGGTTCCGGTGTGGGCAACATTAATAGTAACCCCTCCTCCCACAACGGCCCGAGTCGAACCGCTTCTACGTAAAGGAAGAGATCAGTAGTGTCACTTTCACTGTATCAATATTAAAATGTAAACAAGTATATGTAATATATTTCGTAACCAAAATACCAAGTTGTCTGATCTATCAAAAAATGAAAGCAACACTAATAATAATCACATATAATCATATAATCACATTCACCAAGATCAATTTTAGACCTTTTTTGTTTGCATAATAAATTGTTGTTTTCCACTGTTGATGAAAAAGTCCACTTGCTGAGTATATTTTCTACCAGACAAACAGTATGTTGTTCATGATTCTCATTGTATGTAAAAAAAAAAGAAAAAAGAAAAATCTACATCTTACATGTTTTCTTTCTTAATAAGCAGAGACAAATTGCATGTGTTTATTATGTATAATATATATATATATAAGTAATTATGTTTACGAGAAACTGAAATCTACACCTGTGTATGACATTCAATTCTAAATAAAAGGAAGTTGACATTTATCTGCCTGCTTAAATGAACTGATGAAAAACTAACCGTGTACAATAATATAGAAAATTGAGATGCATCAAGAACAGCCATGCATCTGAGACGACAACTGGTGAGTCATAACCGAAGCCAATGGAGATGTCAGTGAAGATTCATAGCTCTGAGGGAACATGGTCCACCAGGTTCAACTGTACTGAGGCGACAAGGGCTGACATTTTACACATAAGTTTGTTAATTAAATCAGGTTGCAAAGCACTGAGTGCAGCGGCAGCATTTTAGGAGTTTTCAGGTGTATACAATTTTCTAAAGTTTTTTTTATTTAATTTTTTTTTTACCCAAAAAGACCTAGTGCTACTTCTATATTTTCTTCATATCTAGCCTTTCTTAAGTGATTTATCACCATTTGTTTCTAATATTATTCTCTGTATTTTGTAATTTATCAGTATAAATCAGGCACTTTCCAATATTTTATTCACTAAGCTCAGATTAACCCATTAAGGCCTAGTTCTACTTTTGTGGTGGTTCCCAAATGAATTTTTCACTATTTCTGCCTTTTTTTGGCCTTTCTTTTATAATATTATCCTCTGTATTTTGCATTTTTTGGTGTAAATAATGTATTTTCTTACATTTAATACACAGATCACATAGATGTTCATGAAAACTTAGAGCAAATTCAAAGTTAATTATATCAAGACAGAGAAAAAAATTAAGAAAAAGTTACTTTTTGAGAAAAGATATTACTAACTGAATGCAAAACAAAGTGTCTCCATCCACTGTCATTGATCCAACTTCATGGGTTTTACCAGTGAATCAATGTTGTAGAAGATGAGTGTTTCCATGGTAACTACAGAGCCTCCGAATGTCCCAATCGGTCATATCTGATGACCATGAAAAGACGACAAACTGTATTTTACACCAATTATTTTCATGTATTGATAGAATTCGTGGATCATCAGGTATTAAACAGTTCAGATCAGTAGATGGTTTGTGTCAACGATGGGTCTTTGGGTCTCTATGGGTTAAAGTTGAGGGATATTATATCAAAAACAGAGATATTTCATTTTAAAGATCATTTGGATGTTCATAAAAGCCCAGTGCAAATTTGTATCAAACTTTAGAGATAACTATAAAAAAATAACTGACTTTTCAGCAATTATATCATTGACATAATGTAAAAACAAGTGTCAACAACCACTGTTGTTTATCAAACTTCATGGGTTTTACGGGTGAATCACTGTTGAAAAGACGACAGTGTTTCCATGTTCTCTTTATGCAGTGTCTGAACGCTCAAATGGGTCATATCTGATTATGCTGAAAAGCTGAAAAAACTGCATTTAAGCTGAATGACTTGAATGGATTAGAAGTTATTAAACATTTCGTCTTCAGGATAAACCCGAAAAATATGACAAATTCACAAATCTTTCTCCAGCAGAGCATACACGGCCCCGTATTAATGCCAAGTGTCATATATTAGTGGAAATATACTTCTAATTGTACTAAATTTTCTACTTTATCCTCAACAGCAGTTGAAGAGGTCCAATTCAGATCCTTTACCTGAAGTAAAGTGAAATTTTTCCACTACTGGCCACTTTATTAGGTACACCTTGCTGGTACCAGGTGTACTTAATATTGTGGCCGTTGACCGTATATTATACTGCTGTAGCCTGTCAACTCAGTTGTAAATAGAGGTTATTTTAGACACTGTTGCTTTTTCTATCTGCTCGAACCAGTCTGCACAGTCTGACCTCTGGCATCAACGAAGCATTTTCACCCACAGAACTAATGCTCACCGGGTATTTTCTCTTTTGCAGTAAACCCGAGACTTGGCTGAGTGAGAAAATCCCTGTAGGTTATTTATATCACCTTTCCTCGCCGTTCTGATACTCGGTCTGAGTTTCTGCAAATCATTTCAGCCATGTCTACATGATCGTTCAATTGGAAACGTGTGTTGAATGGGTGTACCTAATAAAGTGGCCAGTGTGCGTAAGTCCTGCATTGAAAAAAAATAAGCGAGTGTTATCAGCTAAAGTATGAAAACTAGTCACGGTACGTTATGATACTTCGGGATTCATGTGTTTAATCCACAGCAGTGCATCATTTCTCAAACTGGGCTGGGTGACGGCTTTTCAAGGGGGGGCATGTGATCTCTCCTGGGTGTTTTTTTTTTTTTTTTCAGGTTAGAACATGTATCAGGTGGAAGTAATGTTTGGACATTGGAGCACCCTGGAGTCATTTTAGGGATGTAAAAGAAACCAACCTACAGCCATGGTGATCTGTCACTGCATTAGACAAAGAGTTTAGGTTTGGAGAAATGAAAAATGTGTAATTTTTCTGTTTTTGCACAGTTTGTACGTGAATATTCTGACGTGTGCAATGGAAACAGGCTCATTGCAGCCACTGATATTGTTAAAATGTTCATCTTTGCTACCAAAATTTGGTTTTATTCTTTAAAAAAAAAAAGGAACTTTATTGTCAGAGTTGTGAGATAATTTCTTATTTCCTACTTTTATTTAGATAAATATTGTCTGGAGGGTTGAGTTCATTTGTATTATTCAAGCAACAATCTACATTATTCAACAAATTATTCAAGGAAAAGCAAACAGTACTGTTACAATATTGATGTTTCTTTCAATAAAACTTATAATAGTTAGATAGATAGATACTTTATTTATCCCACCTTGGGGAAATTTTCAGTTTCAGCAGCAATATAACAGTAAAGTGCAGTATAAAAATGTATAAATAAAGTAGGCATTAAGAAAAAGAAACAGACAAAACATACCACAAAATGTGGGCTTGGCATAGTAGGCATCTGGGGAATAAATTGCCTTGCTCAAAGACACATCAACAAACCCCTTTTTTTCTGCCAGTACGTGGAATCAAACCGGTAACCCTTCAGTCACAAGCCAACTCTCCAGCCATTTGGGCTATGTCTGTATCATATTTGATACATTGGGTCTCAATGCTCTAATGTTATCATTTTTGAACAAACAAACACATAATATAACAAACATTTCTAACAAACTGTAAATGCTCTTAAAATTGCCAAAGTTCTGCCTCTTTCCTCATTAATTTAATCTTTTAGTGTCACCTGAAAGCCCTCTAATGAACAAATTCCTCCCCCCCTGGTGGATAATCTGCGTATTGCGTGTATCTAATTGTACACATCAGGTTTATCAAGAAAAAAAAATCACACTGATCATGTCGAGGGCTTCAAAACTCATGTATCAAATCTGTTACATTTAGCGTTATAGGGTTAAATGGCATCACTGGGATTTGATTAAATGCTGCATTTCACTGAAAAAAGAACGGATCTGCCAGAAATATTCCCTCCGAACATGACCCCGGTGTCACACAAGTCTGAGTCATCGGTCGGTTTTTCCACTGTGATTTATTACGATAAGTCTCATAATAATTAAATGACATTAAAACGCCACACATGGAGCCTCGCGTAAACAGGTTTCAGATATTTACCCCTGGATCTGGACCATTAGGAGTAAGCAGAGGCTCAAATGATTGAAGACACATGCACAGCAATTCATCATAGTGCAGAGATGAGAGGCATCATATTACTATAATGCACCTTCCTCTTATGAAAAGTTAAAAAATCAATAGTTTTTGAATGATACTGCGAGGTGATATCGGGTTCTCGTCTCCTCCTGCATCCAGCACATGTGATCAAACCCAGTGCACTTTACATACCAGGGGCTTCGCCGAAGAAATGTCCCCGGTTTTTCCGATTGTGTGTGCGTCGGTGCAGGCATTAGCGAGTCCGCGAGCACTTTGGCCCTCGTTGGGTCGGTGTGTCCAGACTCTCAGGCTCCCGACAACGAGGGGCCATGAAGCAAAAATATCAACAGAGTATTTACAGCACTGTTAACCCTTAGTGCAGTTAGGTGTGTGGTCACAGTTCCTGTCGAAGCCTCTGACACCACTTATAGCACTGGTTCTGGCGTCAGTACACACCGTCAACCCTGATGACAAGCCACCACCCAACCTGATGAAAGTCAACATTTATGGGATGGGTGGGTTTTTTTGTTGTTTGTTTTTATTATTGTTTGTTGGGTTTTTGTCTGTCTCTTTGTACTTCTTAATGTTCTAAATTTAAACTTAATAAAGATATTTTTTTTGGGGGGGGGGATCATCACAAAATCACCACATTTACTTAACCCCAGTGCTGCTTTTATGGTTGTACAAATTGTTTTTTTAAGTGATTTGTCACCTTTTATTAAGACTACCTATAATTTAATAGGTTTTTATATTTTTGAATGTACAAAAGTGAGGACAAATGTGAAGTCTAGATGTATTTCGGTCGTGGATTTGATGATGAATTTAAAATTTAAAACTCTGTAATGTCTGAACCATTAAATCATTCATTCATTTTCAACCGCTTAGTCCCTTTCGGGGTCGCGGGGGGCCTGGAGCCTATCTCAGCAACTACGGGCGGAAAGGCAGGGTACACCCTGGATGAGCCGCCAGTTCATGGCAGGGCCACACAGACAGACAGACAACCGTTCACACTCACATGCACACACTAGGGCCAATTTAGTGTTACCAATCAACCTATTGCCCCATTAAATCAATGACAGAAAATTTCAGTTCATTGAAAATGGAGCCTTTATTTGTCATTCTGAACAACCAAAACATTTTTTTTTCAAATATCAATTTCCATGTATGAGTTACAATTTTGTATCATATTTGATACATTGGGCATCAATGCTTAGTTATTATCATTTTTCAACAAAAAAAATGCATAATGTAACATGAATATTTATAACAAATTGGTAATTCCTTTTCAAAACTGACACAGTTCTTCCTTCTTCCTTAATTTAATCTTGCAGTGTCACTGGAAATGCCTCTGGTCAATGAATTCCTTCCCCCTGGTGGATTATTGGTGCACTGCATGTATCTAATTGTATACATCAGGTTTTTCAAGACAAAAATATCACACTGATCATGTAGAGGGTTTTATAGGTTAAATCATTCACTTCTCTGACAAAGGTTTAAGTGTAACATTCAGGAATATTAAGTTGATATGGTAGATGGGATTTTGTCGTTTAATTTAATGTGTCAGGTGAAAATGATAGACGGAAATAAGCTTTTGCTTCAAGCTAATTCCTTTTTTGTTTTGGTTTTTGTGTATTGTGGTTGTTGTACTGCATGTGGCAATTAATGTACAAACCAAAAACAAACCATTCATTCATTCTATCTAGTAATCCTCTGTATTTTGCATTTTTCCAGTAACAATCAGGTATTTTCCATTATTTGTAAAGACACTAATTCGACTCGACCCGTCTCCTGTTGTTGTTCACCTCATTTCCATTGTATTTGAGGGTATACAGCATTTGGGTTAAGGTTAGGGAACTAATGGAACTGGACCCAGATGACGTCCCACCGCTGCGTAGACAAATGTTTTCACATATTGGAGGGATTCCACCTTTTTTTTTTAGAATTAGAATTTAGAATGTCTTTATTATCATTGTCACAAGTACAATGAAATTAAAAGTTCTTTTTTTGAAGAAATGGAAGCTTTGACAGTGTTCCAACTGGACCTGGTGTCATCTTTTAGACGGTTTCTGCCTCAACACCATATTGGATACGTTCTGACCAAAACAATGAAGCGTACATGTGACATCATCAAGCATGAGCAACGAAGGTGGAATCGATAGGCAAGCAGGCGAATGATTCCGAGGAATCACGGTACTGGGATCCCGTTCTCCATTCCCATCCCTAACTATTAGTATTGTAATAAACATCATTCATTGCTGAACTTTCTGTGTCCAAACTATCCCTTAATATTGGTGAATCAAACATCTATTTACGGCGATGCTTCACAAATCTTTCCCCGCTGTACATTTTGGCGTCTGAGAGCAGATGGCGAGGCAGCGCCATCTGACAGACCTGTTTGTGTTTTTCCAAATCATGAAATTCTATACAGCATGGCCCCTTAATCATTTTATAACCACCCCCTCTATGTTTTCATCTGTTTGTGTCTCTCACCGTCTTCCTCCCCCTCGTCCCCCTCACTTTCCTGCCTTGCTTATTATCGTCTCAGTATGTGCCAGACTTTATCTAATCCTCAAGCCTCTCTCTTTCCTCTCCTTGTTTTAGCCCTCCACCAGCTCCGACGCTTTCCCGAGATACTCCAAATAAGGAGAAAGAGAACGTAGTTTCGTATGCAGTGACGGACTACATTTCACCCCAAAAACAATCAGAGTGTTGACGGCGTGTTGAGGAGGTTTAACAACAGCATGGGTGCGTGACAAAAAGGCTTCAGAAACAGCTTGAAAATGGCACAAGCGTTTCAGCGGCGACACAGCGTGCAGAACACCTCATTCTGAATTCTGCATCCTTCAGATCTCTGTGTTGTGCATCAGCTTTTGACACGAACACCCCCCCCCCCCCAGTTACAGTATATCTGCAGACTTAATATGATCCTAATGTCTTCGTACAGCTCAAGTCATAATCCGAGATAACGTTGTGTTCAATATCTGCTAATGAAAAATGGTTTACACACACTTACACTGCAAAGAGGCCGGGTCAAAAATAAGACAATTAAACTCATTATTGGGTTAAAATGTCTTATTTCAACTAAAATTATCTGACAGCGCAGGGAGAAAATTGCACATCTCAGGTTTTTCTTAAAGCAGCGTATGAATTTCATCACTAATTTTTCTCCAACTTGAACAACTTTAAACACGACACCATCACAAGAAGTTTGTTTGTTTGTTTACATACCAAACTGTAACATCGCTCAGGCCTTTTCGGAAACTTTGTTGTGAAGAGCATTGTCGAAAGGGGAATCCCATGCAGTTTCAGCAGCAATAAAGATGGCAGACTGATTTCATGAAATCGTGTTGTGTCATGGGAAGTTCTTATGGTGTTCGGCCTGTGTGTCATTCAGCACCATTTCATTGTGTGTCAATTTAGGGCAAGATCTCCGGTTCACATACCCGGAACTGCTAACCCTAATGCTAATGCTAGCTCTGCTAACCCTAATCCTGAAGCTAACCCTAACACTAATCCTAAACCTCACTTTAATTCTTAACTTAACCCTAAGACTAATCTTAAACCTAATGCTAATGCTAAAATAATCCTAAACTTAACCCTTAATCCTAAATTTAACCCTAACACTAATCTTAAACCTAACCCTAACGCTAATTCTAAAAAAACCTAACCCTAACACTAATCCTAAATTCAACTCTACCCCTAATCCTAAACCTAGCCCTAAATTTAACCCTAATCACTAACCCTGTGGTATTTTACGTAGTGTGAACACACACAGAAACCTGATGATGTGTACTGAAAACATGCTAATGTGTTGCGTTATCTGTACACAATTCATGACATCACCCCTCAAAGCCACGCCACCACTCCACTTCATCATTACATTAGTACTATTACTTAATTACATTAGTACCATTACTTCATCATTACATTAGTACCATTACTTCATGGTACTGAACAAAGCAGGTCCACTGATCAAAATCATGCAAAATTGTGAATATGAATGAGTCACATGTAGCTGAAAACCGGGGAAAGTGCAGTACATTCTCACCCACTTTGTCATGTGTGACATGTTTTTTTTTTTTTTTTTTTGATAGTCACTTGACATTTTATGGAAACCCAGCTCATGTGAGAATCCCAACTGGAAAACGTCAAAGCACAAAAAAGCACTTGTGTTCTGGGCATATTTGTGTCAAAGAAACCTTGGTTTGTTCCCTGGCTACTGTTGCGCAAGTTACTCAAATTCTGCAAAGAGTTGCAGTGGTTGGGTCGGATCGAGGTCGGATCACACATATGCCCACACACACACACACACACACACACACACACACACACACACACACACACACACACACACACACACACACACACACACAAAAGAAAGACACTCTAGCGATTGTTTGGGAGCAGACCACCTCCTCTAAAGGATGTGGATGTTTTGATCCACAACCAAGTGCAATTACTGTGTTCACTCCAGCAAAAGGAGGAAAACAAACTCCAGTTCAACTCCAATGAGCTAAAGTCTGCAGGTGCTAATGTGGCCCAAATCTGATGCGACAGCAGGTGTAAAGCCTCAAACTCCAGCTGCTCATACATGAACAGGTGTACGTTTCAGTACATTTTTAGGTGAACTGACCCTTTAAGATGAAGCCGAAACATTAAAGCCTGCAGATTCGTATGCTTAGCCGTGCTGATTTCAACCAAATGCAAAGTCATTTTAATGTCTGCGGCTTCTGTTGCCGTATCAGAGCGAGCAGGAAATCTTTTTCCATTGCTTCTCCCCCGGTGGCCTGGTTGGCGGTTTAATTTTGTTGAAGTCTTGGCAGATTACCGCTACCTTACTGCTGCTGTCATGGAGAATGCGGCCTGGGCAGGCAGTGAGCGGGGAGCTAGCGCATTGATAAGGACAGCTGCTCTTGGGAGATTTCCCCTGAGAGAACAGTGAGACAGGGCTAGTGAAGACACGTTGGACGTCAGGTGAAAACACCAGGACCACCCTCACTGGGCCACGCTGGCTGGCATTAAAGCACACCCCCCTACTTATTATCAGATAGGCAGCTTACAAGGCGGGAGACCATCAACTTTTGTTGGTGGAATCAAAGGGCTTAGGGGTTGCGTTCTGATTGGATTCACTGGCCCAAGCACAAAAAGATCAGAAAGTAGATTGACAGAAGAAAAATAAGTCTTTCCCCCTGCTGGATTTATTACAGAAAAACATTGAAAATAGTTCCCACTTCACAGCAGAGTTTCTGAACTTTCAAAAAGAACAAAACAGAGGCAACAGAACAGAGGAGGTATTGACAAAAATGAGCCTTTATAATTAGCAGCAGCAACATGGGTAAAGAGGACTGCAAAAAAATCACTTTGTCGAACTTTACATGAGAAGATACTGACTTTAACAGGATCATCGGGGAACAGTTTGCTCAACAATAAAAGCGGCAAAAATGACATTATTTCAGAGGGTTCACATTTGAGAAAACTCCCTGAGGCTCAGCGATGAGACTCAACCATTTATCTTAAACTCTCATTTCCATCTCGTCGTCGTGTTTATCCAAAACAAAGAACTTAAAACAAAATAGATTTCCATAAAACAGCTAGCGAAGCGCCGGCCAGAAACTATGAACATTTTCCGTTTCATTGTGGGAGCCAGGCAGCAGCATGGGCCTTCACTTGAGAGCAGCGCCATTGCTCTTTCCCAGCATCCCACTGGGTTTCCTTGACAGAAGTGGGGAGAGGATTGACTTTGATGAGAAAACATTTCCTGCTCTGTGCGAGCGTTCAGAGACGGCCCGAGCTTGGCAGAATGTCGATGTGCATGCATGTGCATAACGTGGCTTATGAGGATGCACATTTCTGAGCAGGTTGTCTTTGAAAAACCGGCGCCGTCATGAATTCTAACCATCTGTTTATCTTTATTTCTGATGTGAGTATGGCAGGGGATGAGAATGCTGATCTGTTGTACCTTACTTCACAGATTAGCTCAAACTGTTTGCCAATTATGACTAAATGTGTTGTATGGAATGTGTACAACATTGTTTGGAACACTTCCTGCTCCGTTTGCCCCGTTCCGCCTGCAAACATGTCATTTACTGAACTCCTTTTGGTTTATTCTGTTAACCCGCTGTGTGATTCACCTGCATTTGTGGGGTTTATTTGTACTTTTTCAGGTGTTGAAAGCGTCCTTAGAGTTTATGAAACTAAATGATAATGTGATACTTTTGGTAGGTACATACGGCGGTCCCTCACTGTAACACGGTTCTCCTTCCGCTGTTTCTTTTTTTAGTGCTATTTTGCATGCTTTTCTTTTGCATTGTATTCTGCGTCCTTATTGGCTAAGGGACTGTAGACCATTGACAATCAATCTCCCCCGTGCAGCATCTCCTATACAGTACAGAATTTGTTCATTTTGCCAAATTTACATAAATGTTCAATCACTACCAGTGTGACACAGAAGTGCTCTATCTTTGCAAGTTTTCTCCTCGACGAAACCCACAATGTCGATGACCCTAACCCTAACATTCTGCACCGACAGACAAAGGCACCCGAAAGGCAGAGAAAGATGATGGTTAGCATCTTTCACAAAAAGATGCTAACAAAGCACAAAAGTCAAACCTTTGGACATGCTGAGGGAATGTTGGTGGGTCGATTTTACAGCCTTAAAATATATATAATTATTGTACAAAATAAAGCTCACTGCTTAGCGAATTTCGCCTATTGCGGGTTATTTATTATTTAGAATGTAACCCCCGCGATAAACAAGGGTCCAACGTACCGACTTGAACTTAGCCCATAACAGGGTTTCTGCAGGTGTTATAAAATCTAATTTGGAGCTTTTTGGTACCACTTTAAACCAATTTTATGCCCATGCCCAATTGCAGATAGAGTTCTATCACAGTTTATCGCCCACAGGCTTTAACAGTTTCCAAATAGTTCCTCTTCCAATCATTTCTAATGAAACTTACATTTTTCCCACATTTGGTAATATTCCCACCGCTCTTTTACCGTAGCATGAACACGCTTAAAGCACGTTTCATTCCATGCATCTGGTGTTGGGACTTCATGTATCGGCCATAAACAATAGTCATTTAAAGGGTTACACTTGTCAATCAACACACTATACTTCCAATCAAAATGATTAAATGTTTATATAATCAAAATAAATCATGTTTTCCATCAAGTGTATTGAATTTTTTTTTAATGCATCTAGACATTGAATTTAATGCAATTTATGGCCTTCATTTGCACGAAATCTATTTAATGACTGTTAATGACCCGCAGAACGTCTCCATAAATACTCATTTCTACTTTTACGGCAGTTCACAATTTTTTTTTCTGATTTAGCACCATTCATTGTAATATTATCTTCTTTATTTTGCTTTTTTTGTGTGTGTGTAAATCATGTATTTTCCAATGTTCAGTTTACTGATCATGTAGATGTTCATTAAACCTCAGAGTAAAGTTGAAGGTTGTTGAAAAAGTGACTTTTTCTGCAAAGATATCTGAAGATTAAAAAATGTTTCCATCCACTGTCATTGATTCAACTTGTGTGAACCTCAACTCTAATGTTGTAGAAGATGATGGTGTTTCCATGGTAACTACAGAGCCTCTGAATGTTCAAATGGGTCATGGGTCAAGTCTTGATTTCCCCTACTAATACTATTATTAATAACATAATCACCAAAATGAGTAAAATGACCTATGTAATCAAATAAAATAACAAAACAATAAACAAATTATATAAAATTGAACAAATTAATTAAACTAATGAACCAAATAATCAACAAAGCTAGTAGAATAATCAACAAAATGAGTAAAATAACCAAAGTAATCAGTTAAAAAAAACCAAATAATAAACAAATTACTCAAAATTATACTTTTTTAATGCCTCTTGGCTTCACATTTAAAGCCTTTTTAAAAAAAAATGCCATTTAAGGCCTTAATTTTCACAAAATCTATTTAATGACTTTTAATGACCTGCAGAACCCTTACATAAATACCTATTTCTGGTTTCATGGCAGTTCCCAAATGATTTTTTTTCTGATTCATCACTATTCATTGCAATATTATCTTCCTCAATTTGCTTTTGTGTGTGTGTGTGTGTGTGTGTGTGTCATGTATCATCATGAATCATGTATTTTCCAATGTTCAGTTTACTGATCATGTAGATGTTCATTAAACCTCAGAGTAAAGTTGAAGGTTGTTGGAAATAGAGAAAACTCAAGAAAAGGTGACTTTTTCAGCAAAGATATCATTAACTAAACATAAAAAAAAATATGTCCATCCACTGTCATTGATCCAACTCCATGGGTTTTACTGTTGAATCAATGTTGATGAAGATTATGGTGTTTCCATGGTAACTATGAAGCCTCTGAATGTCCAAATGGGTCATATCTGATGATCATGAAAAGATGACAAACTGTATTTTACAGCATTTATTTACATGTACTGATAGGATTAATGGATCAGAAGTTATTCAACATTTTAGATCAGTAGACAGTTTTGGTCGTCGGTGGATGTTTGAGTCTTTATGGGTTAACTCAAAATCCTGACATGCTATTGAAATTCTGATTCCAAATTTGGAAATTGGGGCAAATTAAGTCTTTTTTTTTTTTTTTTTTCCTCTGGAGAAGCCAAATCCCTACTAAGCCACCAGTGGTATTAGTCCCAGTTTTGTGCAACTGCTTGAAAAATGTGATTGCGGTGATGCCCTCTTGAGTATCTGGACTGTTGTTGACCCATAAAAGTCTTCGTTTCGTCTCCGCCTATGTGGTTTGGGTTATAAATTGGTCTTGGTTTTGGAGTTCTTGCCTACAACACTAAAAAATAAAAGGTGCACATAAAGAAAAAGGAAACTATCTGCACCAATCAGCCATAACATTGCGACCACTGACAGGAAAAGTGATAACATTATTGATTATTTCATTACGACGTTTCAGTGGGTTGGATGTATTAGACGGCAAGTGAACATTCAGTCCTTGAAGTAGCAAAACGAGCAACATAAGGACGTTGTACATTAAATAAAACAAAGTAAAGTCAAACTTTTAGTCTCTGATCAAGGCGCTTGAAACATAAAACACATCCCACATCAGTCTGAATCTTTCATTACCGGAACGCAAAACTAAATACCAGCACCAAATGTCCTTTTTAATGACATTTAAGAAAGTAAATCAGACATTTGACTTAAAAAAAAAATCATTTCTTTTGGTAGAAGCTTCTCCATAGCAGCTGCAGCAACAACTGAAGCAATCTATCACCTGGAGGGATGTTCAATGAATACGTAGACCTTTTTAAAACACCAGGAAGATCCCAAAATGTGGTAATGAGATTAGTAACTGCAGTGAAATCACCACATTTTATACCTTGCGGTCACTATTACACGGTATCATCTGTCTGCAAAAAAAAAAAGCATCAAATACTATCATTAACTTTAACAAAAATAAGCAAAATGAGCCACAAATTGGGGAAAACAACGTCAAAACAAATAATAATAATCAATGAAATGAATATAAACTAAAATTAACTAATTAATCACAAAATGAATAAAATATTTTTTTTTAATTAAGCAAATAATCAACAAAACTAGTAAAATAATTAACAAAATGAGTAAAATGACCAAAGTAATCAATTAAAACAACCAAACAAATTACACAAAAACTAACAAATTAATTTAAAAAATCACCAAAATGAATCATCAAAACTAATAAAATAATCAATGAAATGAATAAAATGACCAAAGTAATCAACTAAAACAAAAATAATAAACAAATAACATAAAAAGAACAAAATAATTGTAACAATTAACCATAATAATCAATAATCAAGTTAATTAAAAAAGTTATCAAATAATCATCTAAACTAATAAATTAATCACCAGAATTGGTAAATTGACCAAAGCAATTAACTAAACAAAGAAAAATAATCACCAAATAACATAAAAAGAACTAAATAATCATAAAAATTTACCAAATAATCACCAAAATGACCAAATTAACCGACAAATTACACAAAAATGCACAAAATAATTAAACAAATAACCTAAAACAACCAACTAAATGAACAAAACACTGAGGTTTTGTATTTATTGGGACCTTTCTTTACATTTCACATGTCTTGAACCCTTCTGTTCAGACACTGACATTTATTACATTCATTTTATGATGTTTTACAACAGGTTTCATTCAACACACGTCAGCTGTTTCTAATTGCTTGTGCTGCTTCCTGCCACGGGGGTCAAAGGTCACGATAAATAACTACTTTAACCTTTTAAAACCCATTGAATTTAGTGTTTTCGGCTGCGTCTTTCAAGGCCGCGGGGGCGTTTCCTGTACTAACTCGAAAAAAGAAGAAGAAATAAACACCTCCGCTCATTTCAACACAGAAAAAACCCAAAACAGCGTCAACACTATACCACCCGGTCACTAAAGACGGAGTGGCCATCGATCCATATTCGGTCACGTGAACGCAATAGAGCCCCCTGACGCCACC
This sequence comes from Maxillicosta whitleyi, assembly GCA_029822895.1. Classification (NCBI taxonomy): domain Eukaryota; kingdom Metazoa; phylum Chordata; class Actinopteri; order Perciformes; family Neosebastidae; genus Maxillicosta; species Maxillicosta whitleyi. Next base: position 13,674,007 of record JAPSES010000115.1, read on the forward strand.
CAGGAGACGTCCATAGCTCACGCTGATGACCAGTCGCTCACCAACTTGCAGGAATAATCTCCCTGCAGTTTTTATTACGGTGATGAATGGCCGCTCATTAGCGTCACCCTCAGAAAGGTTGGACTTAGCGATGATGCTTTTTCATGTGAAACAGACCGGCGACAGGCTGACGAACGCTATGTGTCTGGCTTTGAGCTTGTTCACGTTGCAACATGCTTCCTTTGAAGAGGCTAAAATACACGTTTTGCATGTAAATGTCATGGTTTCTAATCACTCGCCGGCTCCCGAACAGAGCGACGGCGCGTGCATGCTGATTACATTCACATCCGTACACTGTATACGTCTCAGAGCTGCCGTCAGGATGTTTAATAATCTCTAATCCTGGGTTTTATTCTGAGGTTATTAGAGCTCGCGAGGTGCGGTTTCTCCTCTCCCGGGGGTGTTTTTATCTTTTTGCTCCGACATCATTCAGGGTTGATTTGTATTCACCTGCAGTTCCAATGCATTGAGGTTTGCGTGGACAGTATATTGAGTGAGCTGATTGTTTCACACTCTGTCAAGAAGAAATAATATTCCCACTGTGTTTAAAACTATCCGTCCCCCCCGTCGAGATATTTATGGTTCTCAAGATTTTTTTTTTCCCTCACTCTCTTGGGTATGACGTGAAAGAACATTAACGCTGTTTTATGTGACAGTGTTTACCGATGACACACTAGTTTTCTCCATCGTCTGGGTCTACATGGTGTAAATTTGACATGTGACCGGACTGGTTATGTTCTTTTTTTTTTTTTTTTTTAGAGGGGGGCTACAGTCTTTGTGTTCTCCAAGTACGTGTGGACATTAGTTGGATGCGCCTCAGTATTTCAGGGGCGTCAAACTCATTTTAGTTCAGGAGACGAACCAGTAAAATAATAACATGACAAAAGTAAAACTATATTATGAAAATGTTAAGATCTGCAGAGTTTCCTTAAATGAAATGAATTGAGTAAAAAAAAAAAAAAGGGCAATTTTAACAATATTCCGCCTCATGTATCATGTACATGTGCACATTATAATGTGTATTACAATAATAAATACGCAAAATATTTAGTAACAGGCAGATTATTGTTAAAATTACATTTATTTCTCTTAAGACATTTCAGGATCGTTTGTAAATGTCAACGTTTTCATGTAATTTTTTAAGAGAACACTTGTACTTTTCATTATGTATTGGTTATTATGACAATATTTTACTGTTCTGATCCACTTGAGATCATATTGGTCTGTATGTGGAACCTGAAATAAAATGATTTTGACAACATCTTCAGTGTAATATTTAGATTTAACAAAATCATCCTTGGCGGGCCAGAGGGTTTTGGTCCACAGGCCGCATGTTTGACACCTGTGCAGTATTTCCTGTTTTTATGGGCTGTCGGAATCATTTTTAACTTCAGACTTAGGCAGTTTATTATCGCGCTTGTTTGGCTGAATCCTGAAACACGGAGGGGGAAACATCTATTTTCAAAACCACTCGACTATGTATAAACGTGGCCTTAAATACCGTTCCAGCTCCTAATCCATTCACAGCTTTGCATCACTTCACCCCATTCTCACATACGTATCGACATAAACTGTCATTTTATTTACCGTCTCATGAACCAGAACCAGGACTGACAAACAAATCAAGAAGTGTGAAGATGTGAAACACCCCATAAAAGCCTTATTCTGTATCAGAGGAAGTGGAAGCTAATGGGAGTTAAGTCAACACATGTTTTAATCTTCATTTGAGGAGCAGCTTTTCTTGCAATGTACAATTATTATAGATTATATGACCCTGAGGTTTGTTCATTTCATTAAATTAAATTCATTTAACCCAATACTTCTACTATAAAAACAACTTTCTGGTTCAAGCACCTTTCAAACAGCAGAGCGAATCACTGTACTTTGCTGTTATACTTTATTTTTCTGTATGTACTACTGTTATTACTGTTTCTACTAAGTGCTATGGTATATTATTTTTATGAATAAGTATTATGCCACCCTTAGTCACAAATCCAAGGCTCAGCGTCTCAACGCTGATGTTTTATTTCGCCAACGAGGAAACACACAACCAGCGTAGAACTACACGAACAAGACACCACACCACACCACAGTCAGTCATACATTCATAAACACAAACACAACATTATTAAAAATAATAACCAAACATAACATACCACTTTTGTCGGCTTGTGGACTAAGAGAGGATGTTACAGGCTGCGGTTGTTGCGCATAATGCAACAGAAATTTGCGGTTGCCTTTCTGAACATTAAAACGATACGATAAACCTGCAGCGCATCGAACCTGGTACTTTTCACCTTTGTAGCCTGACGAGCTCACTCAAAGTTTCCCCAAACATTTCACAGGAAGTGACACATGCATCATGGGAAACTGGGGCCATCTAATATATTGCAATATTAACATGAAAATAAATTACATCAAAATTTTACTATAATCACCATTAATTTCATATGAAGTTATTCAATATCCCCATATAAAATGAGATCTATTGTAATCTTAATTGTGCAAAGTGTGCAAAAGTAGTGTAAACTAGAAAAGCACTCAGAGAGAAATTTTCATTAACATTGGGGTCAATGGGGCCAAATGTTTCTCAGTATCTGGGTTAATTATTGACTAAACCTAATGAAATTTTCAGGAAATGTTCGCTCTGAGACAAGGAACA
>JAPSES010000115.1:13704943-13715889 GCA_029822895.1 Maxillicosta whitleyi
CAGTGAACATGTGACACATAAACAGTACCGCAGTGAACATGTGACACATAAACAGTACCACAGTGTATTCGTTCATACTGTACTGCATTTGTACTGAAGTCACTGCCATAGTGTTCTGGGCATAGCTACATGATTGTAAGATTAATGTATTCCAAAATTACTCATAAATCCCAAAATATCAGTCCTATCAACTTGTCGTGTTCAGTACTGCCTTTCTTGACCAATAAAACTGCAGCAGCCATCTCTTTCTGGATTTTGTGTGATTCCACAGACACACACATATGTGTGCACACAGAGGCCACTTGGCTTTTTAAAATATTGATGGATAGAATGATTTCAAATGACTACAATTTCAACCTTGCGGATGAATGCCTCTACCAACCATTTACATCCATGTGTGCGTTCACATGTTTGATGAGGTTATCGTCAATCACACTAGACTAGACAGGGCTGCAATTACGGAACTTACTGTCTCCAATTTATTTGTCAGCAAAATAAATATTTTTTAGCTTGTGGTGCCTTTTCTTTTTGTTGCACGACCAAATCAACAAGCAATGGAAAAAAATTAAACACCCATGTCAGACTTCTGGATGACAGAATCATAAGAGTTAAAAAACACAGGGCACTCACACTCAAAGACCCTCGACCTTAAGTCCAAGTTTTCCACGGACAGTGAACTGATGACAGATTTGAGTAGAAGTACAGATACCCTTCAAAAAACTACATCGGCAGAAGTCCAATCACCAACTGAAATAACAGCAGGTTGTGATTGAGTTTTCTTCCACCTATATCCGACATTACTGGTACTAACGTTCACCTGAACTAAAGTGTCAGGAGTCTCAGGATTCGTGAACCCTGTAAAGGTGGGGGTAAACATGACCAATTCATGGACAGCCCATAGAGCAGTGGAGGGGGTCAAGTGGATACAGGGTAGAAACTGGGAAAAATTTCCTGTAGGAGCTGCTGGATAAGAGAGGAACAGAACCCAGGAGTTATACATTTCACTTGACTTCATTTCATGCTAGTATTAGTTATGTTACTTATGGACCGTACCCATGTATATACCCCCCTTCACCAAAAAAAAAAAAAAAAAAAAAAAACTAAACAAAAACACTTCTGTTTTTTGGACAAATTGCAACTTGGGTAGTCGCCTAAGAAAGCAGACTTTGGGAACTGTAAGTAACAGCTTGCAAACAAAAAATAAGCATCAGGAAGTGCATATTTATTGATGTGTGTGGATGGGAACGCGTTTGAAGTTCACGGCACCTTGTCCAAGCCATTGGAGAAAATAAAAATATTTTCCCAAATCCTAGGAGTGACACATTTTTGCCATCATGGCCATGAAATAGGCATCGAATTCTGTTCTAAGTATGGTACTTTCCAGAATATAAGTCTTTGAATCCTTCGGCTTATACAACGATTCGGCTCCAGTATAGATTTTTATGGGCTACCGGCCTCCAGGGGGCGCTCTGAGCAGAAAGCACAAAAAGTGAGACAAACGGAGGAAGATGCTAGTTTTTAACAATAACTCATTCACACACCCTCATCATGGAAAACACATGAAAAAATTTATAAGTATTTACACTGAAGAAGAGTTCAGTGGCAGGAGGAAGATGGAGATAGAGATTGGTGAGTTTTCTGTTTTTTTAACCAGCTCTTTTACTGCCATGTTACAGACACTGTTTGGAAAAAAGCAGTGAAGGGATGTAAATAAATATGAAAATAATCTTTGTGTTTTACCATCTTTCTGTGTAAATATCTCATGTCACAATGTGGACACCTGCAGCTATTATTCAATTGCGACTTATAGTCCGGAAAATACGGTAGTCTTAAAAAAAGTCTTAAATTTAACTTGTGTACTGGGTTCCTACAGATTTTCTACATCTGCCCATATAAAGAAACACAGCTAACAAGGAAAGTCTGGGGAAAAACACCTAGACAAGATGTGTGGAATTCCCCTTAAACATCAAACACCGATATGTGGAAGAGTATCTGTTGGAAGTCTTCAAAGTCCCAGTGAGCCACACCTTTGTAAAACATCAGAAGGACTCACAAAAGTTTGCCATCTGGACCAACTCTTGTAACCAGGCAACTAGATCCTTGGTCATAAAGGTGAAGAAAAACCCAGAGCTTCAGACAAGGACAAAAAAAACCTTCCACTGAGAAAAACACCACTCCGGCAATCCATCAGTCTGGCCATTACCGTGTTGTGGCCAGACAAAACTACTCCAGTAAGAAAAAAAAATGCTGCATTCCTCATCTGAAGGAAGGAAATCTGAAGCCTGAATGCGAGCGATAATGTATGTCTGGCAAATCATCAGAGCCAACTGAGGTGGTTTAATGTAGCAGAAGGAAAAAAAAACTGGTCAAAATGATGGAAAGGATCAACGCAACCAGAGACAGCGGGGTTTTATTTTATTTCTTTTTAACACGGTACACATGACCTCAGCACCTCCATCTGAAGCTCTGGGCCAAGAATGGACAGCGGTGCTTAAGTGTGAACATCCTTCACCTGGATATGAAGATCAGAGCTTTTCTTACTTTGATGGGACTTGAGAGGATCTGCGGAGAATAAAAGGGAGGAACTTCTCAAATCCAAACATGCAAAGCCAACAAGATTCAAAGCCACGAAACTGCAGATGCTTAGAGAATGAGGACGTTCAAAGATGGGTTGTATGGTAGTGACGTCAGAATATTTTGCTGCTTCATGACAGGCATCGTTAATTACTATAAACCATACACATCATCTAAATATATCATGTAAATAGCATTTTTTTCCTTTATTTTTTTGGTGTAATGCATAATCTTATATGTTGGCATTGGATAAATCCACCCTAGAGGCTTGGCTGCATTGGATTATTATTGACACTAAGCCATAAATTCATCAACTAAAGGAAACATCTCCATTAAAAAACATTAAATGTAAGAAAATATGGAAATACAATATGTCCTACCGTGACCCAGGGAAGAACAATTTCCTGATTTTTTTGCACAAAGTAATTGTCTCGAATGAAAACACTATGGTTTCTTCAGATATATTAGGTGCTAACCTTCAGAGCTCTGCATGGTCAGGCTCCCCCCTACATCACAGTCCTGCTTTGTCCTTACGAGCCCCCTCGGAGGCTTAGATCAGCAAATCTGAACTTCCTTATGGTCCCTCGTACCCGGTTTATGACTCAAAGAGATCGCTCATTCCAGTACGTTGCACCAAAGCTGTTTGTATAGCGTAAAGAACCTTTCCCAAGGGATCACCTGGGTCTCAAACTGGCTATCTTCCGCACCAAAGTCGGTGGCGTTAACCACTGAGCTACCCAGTCAAGCATATTAACCTAAATAAATATGAATAGAACATGCAGAAACACACTACAGGCTAGGAGCAAGGCGGGTTAAGTGTCTTGCTTAAGGGCACATCAACCAGCAACTTTTTCTGCCAGTCCACAGACTCAAGCCGGCGACCCATTACTGCCATTTGCCCCCATGACTTTCAACACCAATTTTTCCATCAAATCAATCAGCTTGTGTCATGAATCCTTGTGTCTTTTCATGATTACGCACCTGAACCTTTTCCTTCATGGTGAACAGTTTCAAAGTGCACTCAACCATAAACTTTTTCTTTTTTCTTTTTTGCAGGATATTGCATTAACATACCCAATGTTCCTGCATGGCAAAAGATGATGGGTAATTTGAGTAAAAAACAGTCTTTGCTTATCCCGTTGCAAAAACAGACACGGGTTAATTTTTAAATGGAGGTCTCCAGCTTCTGTACGTCCCATGTGAATGTGCCTTTAGACATAAATAATGTTGAAAGAGCTGAAATCAGGTGGAAATGAACACCGTCCTTCTGCAGCTCAGTCCAAATCAAAAGACTAAATATAAATATAGATGACCTGACGTCCATTCATGCTGTGGTGGAAAATACAAGACAATTTTTTACGGATTCTGGCTCGAGATATAAGGTGAAGCAGTGGAGTAACGGCTGAGGAAAGCTTAACAACTGGTAAAACTGTCATAAACCTGTCTTAAAAAAGCCCAAAAAACACACCACAGAGTCCAGACGATTGGCAGGATTCTTGTTTCCTGTCAATTCACTTGGATTACAACGTGCTGAAGTGCAAAAAAATCATTTAGTTTTTTACCCCCAAATTGCCCCAAAACCTATACAGCCCTGCAGCGTTAATTGGCTATAGTAGTGATAGATGTATCGGTCCTGTGGTATTGGTATATCAATACTAACACTCTACACATTTCAATATTACAATTACTTTAACGAAGTATCGATATAATGGGAACTGCTACCAACTGTGGGCCCCGTGAAAGCATGAACGCTGTGGAGAAGTGACCGTGGTGTTAATGGGGGGGGTATACACACCATACATACCATACAAACACACCATAACTTAACATATCGTATATTTTCCAGGCTATAAGAACCACCTGAATATCACATCTGACTATAAAGCCACAGGTGTCCACATTGTTACATGAGATATTTACACAGAAAGATTATTTACATATTTACATTTATTTTGTTTATTTACATCCCTTCACTGCCATTCTCCAAACAAGGGTCTGTAACATGGCAGCAAAACATCTGGTTAAAAACAAACAGAAAAGTCATTGATCTATATCTCCATCTATCTCTATTTATTTATTTATTTTTTTTTACTTACTTTACTTATTGTCTGTAGGCTTTTATTTTTATTTCATTTTTTTTATTGGCAGTAGGCTTTTATTTTTATTCCATTTTTCAGCTTTCCCCTTCTGTAAACTATCGGTATTACATCACCCTCTGAAAATCCACTATAGACGAACCTTTTCTCACTGAACTCTGTTCATATGTGACACATCGATCTGCACAAAACTTTAATGTATAAACTAAACGTTATAATTTAATGTATAAAATAAATACGATCCACCATTTTCAGCGACAGGTGCACTTTCCTTGCGTTCAGTCTCTCTCTGTGTTTCATTGATGTTTTCCTGCTACCGTTTGCACAAACTCCCTGTGTGAGTTCTGTGGCTACACAAAGGTCTCCGTCTTCACCTCACTGTTAAATATTGCACTGTGATGTACCGCCGTGGTCAAAAGATCAACCGCAGATGTGGTTAACATGAATTAATTCTTTCTGCTGCCTTCAGGCATGAATATAGACTCTCAGCGTTATGTCAGGTATCCATTTTCTTATTGTATATCGAGCTTCATTTATTATATTGACAATAGATCTTGTGCTAAAAAAAAGTTGTTTTATACTTGATGTTTAGCTTTTTGTTGTGTTAATGTTGGCGCCTGGATCTACTGATTTTCTGTTCAAGTTATCGTCGAGAAATACTAAAGCTGAATTCCGTCCATGAAGAGAAAAACAAGTTATTAAACACAATGTGCTGATAATATGCACCATCCCCCCCTCCATTTAAAAAAAAAAAAAACTATTTACAGTGATTTGGCTCATTCCTCAGCCAAAGCACAAGTTCAACCCCTGTGTCAATAACGTAGGCATACCCCAGGGGTCAGTGTTAGCAGCACTGCTGTTTAGCATACGAATCAATTATTTTCTTGAGCGAATGCCCCATGGTCAACAGTCAAATGTACACGATTATACGATTATTTAATGCAACGGCTAGCGAGGTTGTTGACCAGCTCTCTGAAACCTTTCACTGGATGGCAGTTGACAGTGTTATATATTTAGTAATCAGGTTAAAGTCCCACCTACATTTGAATAAGAAAGTAAATGATATTTGTAAAATAAAAAAAATACTACAAATAATGCATTTTTAATTGCTTTCTATTTATCAGCTTTGTGTACATTCTTTTAATATTCATATTTGTCATACTGTGTCATTTCCTTTTCAGAAGCTTCATAATCAACCTTAAAATCTATTAAATCATAGTATAATCATGCAATAACAGATATGTACAAATTAATGCTGCAGTAGCATTAACGCAATATATAAAAAATAACGAATAAAATTTATGTCTACATAGATGGATTTTTTTTAATTTCATTTTTGTTTTTTACAATTCCAACAACTGAAAAGAGTCAACACATAGTCTGTTGTAATCAACAACTGGCCCATTTGTTTGACTTCATCTGGTAAATTAGCGTTCCCTGTTAAAGAAGAAAAACTATTTCGAAAGAACTACGACCAACTGAGCTGAAATCATGACGAAAATGTTCGTACAAATCTGCTAAATATTGTTTAAATTTGAAGGACATACTTTTGTGGTAACTTCCAAATGAATTATTGTCTATATTTAATCTTTCCTACATTATGTATCATCATTTATTATCATACTATCCTCTGCATTTTGTATTTGTCAGTGAAAATCTGACATTTTGTTATGCATAATTACAGATAACGTAGATTGTAGAATTTTGGTCCTTTTTTGTCCATTAGACAAGGCAGAGCATTAACTGCAACTGCTCCCATTCTTTCATGTGTTACTCTACATGTTGCATGTTTACGTTCGGAGCGTACCACCCCCATCAATTCCGGATGAGGAGTAGCCTACTGATGATATCGATTCTTAGCACATGCTAAAAAAACTAAAAACATACAATAAAAATCATAAACTGATTTTAAAAATTAATAAATAAAAAAAAATCACTCATATTTACAGTTTCAGAAATTACAGCTTCTCAATTTACTGAGGAACGAGATTAGCCCCTTATTTAATTTTGTGTAAATTACCAAAAATGCTCACTTGTAAATGGACTGCACTTCTATAGCTCTTTTCTACACCTTGGTACTCAAAGCACTTTACAAAGCCTCACACACACACACACACACACACACACACACACCAGTAGGCAGTTACAATGCTAATGTACTGTGCCAGACCCTAGGGGGAGGAATTTAGGGTTCAGTGTCTTGCTCAAGGACACTTCAACATGTGGACAGTAGGAGCCAGGATTTGAACTGCCAACCCTTTGGGCATTGGACAACCCACTCTACCAACTGAGCCACAGCCACCCCTCCAACCACAATTAGTGGTTCTTGTAGATGCTTGTGGTGACTCATGCTGTTTAGGTTAATTAATCTAATTTATATATATATATATATATAAAAGCTTTAGTATTCATGACAAAGTTGTCTGTTGTCCTTCAGTGATGGACAGAGGTTTGTCTGAGGTGAGTTATGGGCAGAATCTCCTGTCCCAAGTTAATCCCTCCATACAGGGGGATGAGAGGATAGTCTGAAAAACATTTTAATTTGGAGATGGTACAGTAGCAACATTGTTTTAATGTTGCCAAGGCTTTATGGGAAAATCTTCTAAGCTTCAGCCACACAAAGTTATTCCTATGATTCTGAATTACAGTAAAAGCCTTATTCCTGCATCCGACATCTGTGATGATTAAATTCTGTCACGCTGACCTCATATGTCACCTATGAACGTAACGCTGCTGGTCCGACGAGGCCAACATTTCAATTATATTGTCTAATGATGCTGCGGCAGTTTTAACAGTATAAGTGAGCTGGTATTGGCACAAAATATTGGCTGATTCCAGTCCCACCCCCACTCGCACTTTAAGTTGAACTGCTGCACTGTTCCATTCATTGTCCTGTGTTCATTGCACTTTAACCTTTTACAAGAAACTCATAGAAAAAGGAGGGACAAATGTATTTAAATAGCACCGCTCATACATATTTATACTCAAAGTGCTTTACAAAGCCATAACATCACATTAAAACCACAGAGAATGAAACATGAAACTAAAGGAAAGTGAGAAAAGATATATAAAAAAAGGAATTAAAACAGGAACAAGTGTTTGCAGGAAGCAATAAGCCCCGCCCCTCGCATGTATTGCAGCTCATTCCGGCATCGATCCAGCTGATGTCATCATGTCTGCGTGTGCTGATGTCATGTCAAGTGAAACAAAATTGATGTTTTTATAAACATCTGACATTTTCACACATTATAAGATAATCTATTATAGTAGATATATAGTATATATAGTATATAGTAGTCTACTATCTACTATAGTAGATTGATAGTATTGTGAGTTTAATATTTGCATTTCAGAAATTCATCCCCCGGGCCGCATATTTGACACCTGTGCTCTAAAGGGTTAAGACCCCTTTTTGAACTCTGCACCGCAGTGATGAGGCGCTATGCTGGAAAAATGTAAAAATGACCCTGAAAAGTGCTTGAATTGGTTGTTTTTTATGTTTTATTGACCTGTTTTTTATGCTGCTCTTATTCCTGCACTGTAGCTGTCCTATTTATTCAATTTATGCTTTAAGTATTAGGTTTTTATTGTTAGTATTTTTACGTGATCGTTGCTTTTAAGCGTTTTTATTTAGGGCTGTATACTGCTGACGCTAATTTCGTTTGATGCACTCATGTGAAATGACAATAAAACCTGAACCTGAATTCTAATTTTGCTCAATTGGAAACATACAGTACAAGGGGCACTTGCGAGAAAAAATACAATACTCTCTAAAGGCCAAAGTAACCACTCATTGACTATTATATTAAAAATAAACCATCATAACATATGGGGGGAAAAAACTAAATAGATAAATGTTAGTTTTTTTGGTTTGGTGCAAAAGTATATGAATATTTATTTACCCATCTTTCCGGAACCCTGTTTGAAATGTATTTGTATTTTGGAAAACAAAAAAAAAAACCTAATTAAAGAAAAAAACAAAAAAAAAACAAAAAAAAAACCAAACGGTGCTTGAATCCGACCTTGGAAAATGCGTACGAACCCTGAATAAAGTATCGAATCGAACTCAAACTGAAGATAGAATTGTTGTTGCTTGTTATTTCCTCCTGTGGCTCTTTCCTTACCTGACCTTCTATAACTAGGTCAGACTCTGCCGAAGCGAAATACGTCGGGATCCACATGTTGCCCCTACCCATCATCCCCCAAACGTCCAAAATAATCCCCGCACCTTTGATCATGATTTCCTCCTAATCCGGTTGAAAGTGTTAGGTGAAGACAGCCAGAGGCAATATGTCTGCTGAAGGTAGGACACCCGCTTCCTCTTGTGGAGAAACAGCGTTAATTACCTCCAGTCGTACACCCAAGCAAACCCAAGTGACCCAAGTGAAAGTTAAATCTCTCACTAGATGAATCAGCAGCACGGGCCCGTCGAGCCGCTATTGATGTGACGACGGCAGCGGTGATGGAAGGGGTTTGGAGGTGTGTGTGCGGTGGTGGTGGTGGTGGGGGGGCACAGCTGGAGAGGCGGTGGAAGCTCAGGCTGCATCCTTTCTGTTCAAACTTCATTATGACTGATTAAAGTGACTTTGCGACGCCACATCATCTGGTCACATCAGATGACTGGATTAGCAGAAGGGAGGGATTTTTTATTTTTTTTTTATACCTCTTGAGTTTAAACAGACTGCTTTTAATCCTCGCTCCGCACCATTATGTTCGTCCCATAACTGCTGTCCCCGGCTACCACCCGCGAAGATCTGACCTTTTGTTCTTGTGCCGCTTAAGCAGATGAAAAGAAAATGGACATTGACAATGACGTTGGATTTTAAGTCTAGTTTTAAGACTTAAAACCGTATTAATTGATGTCATTCAAGGGTTATTTTCAGTGACAAGAAAAGTGAGCAGTGGGTGAAAATGTAAATTACTGGAGAAATTAGTGTCTAACTTAGGGCCCGGTTAAGTTTCGACTGAAGGATTTTTTTAAAAACCCAGATCTTTTGTATCTGTTCTAGACCCTACACATCAAGATAAATAATCAGGAATCGAACAGTTTTGATTGGACTGTGTGTGGCGTGTTCTGATCTAATCTCAACACAACACACATACAAACATACATAATGATTCTGTCCCACCACTGATCCAGAATCTAGTCGTTCAAGACAGAAATCTTGCATGATCAAACATAGCAACAACCAGAACAACCAGTCCTTTCAGTTGTAGTAGAACTTGACTTGAGTTGAACAGACATTTTCGGGTTTCCCTCATGACTTCATCTCTGAGGTCCACCCAACTATATTTATGCCTGTTTCTTCTGTTCCTCAGCCGGCTCGCTTCTTGATTGACTACATTCCACATCATAACTCAGGAGTCGTCAGCTTTCCCATAATAAATGGTGATAAACCACTTAAGAAAGTTTAACCCTTTAACGCCAAATGCATTATATTTGATACATGAGTTTTGAAACCCTCTACATGATCAGTGTGATTTTTTTTCTTCAAAAACCTGATGTATAGAATTAGATACATGCAATACTCAGATCATCCACCAGGGCCGAGGAATTCATTCACTAAAGGTCTTTACAGTGACACTACACAACTGTCATTACATTACATTTGGCTGACGCTTTTATCCAAAGTGTCTTTTAAATTATAGGCATGTATAGCATAAAGGGCCTTGCCCAAGGGCCCACCTGGAATTCAAACTAGTAACCTTCCGCAGCAAAGTCAGCGGCGTAAACTACTAAGCTATTCAGTCACTAGTCATGACTGTCATTAATGAAGAAGGAGGAAAAACTTATATAATAACAAAATATAGAACATCTGAATAACTCAATATCTAGTTATAACATAGAAGAAAGGGATGGGAATGTAGAATCGGTTCTTTTGTAGAACCGGATCCCAGTAGCTCAATTCCTTGGAATCGTTTGTCTGCTTAACGATTCTTCTTATCGATAGATAGCCACCTTAGTTGTTCATGCACAATGACATCACTGGTACACTGCATTGTTTTGGTCTGAACGTAGCCAACATGTTTTCGAGGCAGAAACGGTCTAAACAGATGACACCAGGTCCAGTTGGAACACTGTCAAAGCTTCCATTTGTTCTAAAGGGTGGAATCCCTCCAATATGTGAAAACATTTGTCCACACAGCATGTGATTCTTTTCATACCATATTTAGCTGCGTTTGTGAATCTAGCGGCAGGACATCGTCCAGGTCCAGTTAAGGTTATGGTGCCGGTAAGAAACATCGTATCCCCTCAAATACAAGTTTCCAAAGGCA
>JAPSES010000115.1:13748069-13760465 GCA_029822895.1 Maxillicosta whitleyi
CATGAATATTCATGAGGGACACCGGAAAAGCCTGTCGTTCAACCACAGACCCTCTTCTAGCTTACAGAAAACAGCTTCAAGCAAGAGAAATAGGACATCATTTTTCACAATGCATTCAGCCATAGTGGAAACACAGCAGTATGAATGACATAATAGATAGAAGTTGACCTTTAATGTCATATAGTTTACCTTTAAAAGACAAAAAAAAAGGACTAGACTTTTCCATCCCACAGAACCAAACACATGGAGCAGAAAACAGGAGATATTATATCATAATAGTCATTTTAAAACTTGGTCAAAAACCTGTGGTCTCCTGAAGGCTTTCCATCAATATTTTATGTCCAGCAGAACAGACTAGGTCATATATTGAGAATTTCAACTAGCTTCCATATTTAGAAGCCGCCCCGAGCCAGCGCATTAACACAGCCACCTTCAGGACGTGGTCCAGCTGCCTTTTTGCTGTGTGCAAAACTTCGGAATCCCCGCAGCGCTTATGGAGAAGTCGTCGGAATCAACACAACAAACACCAACTTCTTCCTCTCTTTGTTTTATGACTTCTTAAAGCTGAGTGTTATGACATTATCTCTATGTTTATTATTCCTTCAGCCTCTTTAAACCTAGGATGCCATTTGATATCCACCATGAATATTCTAAATGATCCTCTGTAGGGATGTGCAAACGCAATACAACATGCGCAGGATTACCGCAGTAACCTTTAGTGCCTGGTGAATTGCAGTTGGTACATCTTCACGTTATGAGTTTTCTTTATACTGGGCTCAAAGTGCAGCTTAGAACCACACAGCGTAATTGCTACAGTCAACAAAATAAGCACAAAGACATTGGTTTTCCAGTATTGTTACTTATTCGGTCCACCAGGAGCGGCCATCGTTTTGAATCTTACTAATTAGATTTTAATGTCATAAATAAACTCATCCAGGAAACAATGGAAAAGCAGCAGGGATTATTATTATTTTATTATTATTATTATTTTTTTTTTTTGGACCGTTTCCACATCATCACCTACAGGAGTGACTTTATTCAGTCTAACGTACAAATAAAACTGATCTGAACATATTTAAAGTGCAGAATCACAACAGGATGAACTTAATGTGATTGTTTTAATTCAAACTATTATTTATATAAACAAAGGCGAGGCAATTAAAACAAAAGGAGTGCTGTGGAATTTGAATAACTAACAAAAAGAGACTCTAAACTAGAGTTGAAAACTTACAATGTCTTAACCATTAAACAAAACCTATTAAATACTTTATTCTAACAAATGAAAATACAACACAAGCAGCACTCACTTCAATTCAAACTATTATTAACCCTTAAAGACCTTAATCTACTTTTGTGGAAACTTCCAGATTCATTTTTCTATACATTCAAACTTCACTAAGTGATTTATCACCACTTATTAGAATATCATCGCATTAAAAAAAAAAAAAAAAAATGAACGATGAACTGCAGAATTGACAGAAAGAAGCACAAAACTACAAACATCTGATAGAGAAGCTGAAAAACAAGGTCTATAGGGAGAAACTAAAAACAACATTTTTTTTTTTTTTTTTTACAGGTAAAACTAAAAACATGATACAAATTCTGCAGATTAAAGAGACATTTAAAACAAGTTCAACCTGCGAATACGGTCAAGATGCTAAAAACTGTACGAAAGAAAAACTAAGAATCACCTAAAAAAATATACAAATACATATTCCTATACAATTTTTGGAAATTCTATATCTTAAAGCAAGACAAATCTGCAAATATTGTACAGCGAACTTGAAACCTGCACCATTTTTTGCAGAAGAAGAATCTATACCCAAAACGCCAGTAAACATTGGCACAAAACTGACACTATAATGGAAGTTAAATGGACTTTACTGTTTCAGCCTGATGTTGCGTCACTGCTCGACTTCTCTGCCAAATCAAAAGCCTCTGCAAAGCCGTGTAATGTCATCACAAGCAAATATTTTATTTTATTACTGATAACTGTTGACAGCTAAAAGAGCATGTGGGTTTCTTCATGAAACCGCGTTCATTTTGGAATCTGGCACTTTGTCAGCTTTTTTATATCCAATAATAAAAGAGAAATTTAGACATATTTCCCCCTAGGTTGTACCTAATGATTACCTCAGATAAATCCAAAAGAATTATACTCTTGCTCTGAGCCATCCCATAATTAATGATTTTTTAATTTTTTTTTAATATTGGAGCCAAAAATAGGACTAAAATTGGGACAGTTAAAGGTACCTGGAGGTGTCAGTGCATTTGATCTGAAAACATGGCTGTAAATGGTCTTATACGGATAATAAATAAAGACACGGTGTTAAATTTGATGATACTAGTGGTTTTCTAATCCAGGCATGTGGGTTTTTCACGAATCTCGGTCTCATTCGGGGTTTCACGTTTATCCAATCGTGTCCACTTGAGTTACACGCGTAACCTGCCCATTTTGACACATATAAATCTAGACTGATTTTGCAATATCTGTCCTTTTTGTGACACACTCTGCCTTGTATATTTACTTTGATTACCCCAAATGTGCCTGTGAGAGAATAAAAACATCTTCAAAAAAAAAAAAAAAAAAAACATAGTCGTGTGTAATTTTCATGTCCTTTTTACCGTGTTGCACCTGGAGTAAAAAAAATGTTAAAAAAAAAAAAAAAAAAAAAAAAAGTATCTCTTATCTCAGTAAATATTTATGTTTAAAATACACCCAAACTTGCTTCATAACATTCATCTACATTTGGCTTGAATTTTTAGCCCCATTTCCTGGTTTTAGGACCCGTTTTATAGAAGCACCTAAATATAATATTAAAAAAAAAGTTAAATTAAAAGAGAAACTGATTTCCAGGATCAGTTTTATTGTGAATAATAATAATATTTTTTTTTATTTCTATTAGCCTTTCAAGAAACTCAAGAACACTGTACATAAATAAATTAAAATAAAATACAAAGGAAAAAGAAGTGTTTTTGCATAATACCGTCATCAGTCACCCATTGACCAAATCATTTGGCGTTAGCGTGAAATAAGCAGGAGGCGGGGGACGCTCTAGTTCATTAGTCAACAGCGCAAAACTAAAGTGTCATCTACGAAATCAATACGACTCCAAACCATCACATGGTCTAAGCGTGACAACATCCAACCTGTAATTAATCAGCACCGTCCGTTCGACCATAAAAAACACATCCATAAGCAGGCCCCCCAACGACCCAGAAAACTAAAAAAAACCCGACATGTTAAAGGGGGATCCATATTTCCCACTATGCAAAGGCTCATCACAGCCCCATGCATCAGGGGTGCCGCGCTAGCTTGTAATAGCGGCGCTCAAACTCCAAAGCCAGGTCACCGGGGTTGACAAATGAGGGAGTAAAGAGTGTGAATGTGCAGATGAATGGTCCTGATGATTGTCCAGGACTGTAATAAAACACTATGTCAGCTCTAATGCTGTTACCGTTTCATTGGCCTGCCAAGTCAGATGCACCTTGGCTCCGCGGCTCCGATTTCATTTCAGTAGAAACATCTGGACGCATGTGGAATTTATCGGCGTCTGCAAAACGTGAGTCGTCACACGCAGGTTTGAATAAAAGGTTCAACATTTCCATGGATGTAAACATGTTTGGGGCGCAGAAATATAAGTGTTTTGTATATTTGTCTGCAAGTTATAACGGGTTTTAACTTATGTAAATGAGCCGCTCTTCATCGGTGTCACTGTGCGCTATAGTACGTTTGTTTTACGGTTATTACCCTGTCGTACGTTTAAGTACCGTCATCCATCAGGGCACATTTCAGGATAGTTTACAGGCCGGTTCAGGTTGTTCTTGGATGTGTATATGATTTGGTGGCTAACGGAAACTGACAGGGACCACAGAGATCCAGCAAATTCGCATATAATTCCATAAAATGCCTGTAAGTTATGGCATTTATTTGGCATTTTACCTTGAGTTGCAGCGACGTTGAGTTTAACAAATGTAGACAAATGTTTAGCAGCTAGAACTAATAACTATATTTGCTCATAGAATCCATAAAATCAAGCTTTTATTAAGAACCTTATTTTACATGAACCAATAAAGACACACTGATACTTTTATTGGTGTTCCAAATGTTTTTTTCTCCATGTGCAACTTTTTTTTTTTTTTACGTGATTTTTGTTTTGAAATAATTAATTAATATTTTATTTCGGTTATATAAAAAAACTAGGGATGCTCCAATTCTGGTACCAGTAATAGGTATCGGGCCAGAATACTTGTAAAGTGACTTTTTCGGACGTGCTGTTTTTGCTTTTCTTTTCGTTAGGGCTTTTTTGTGGCTTGTGTTTTTGGGTTTGCAGCCCCGTACAGGGTTAGCCCGTCCAGCGCACCGTCCTTATTTGTGGTCTCTCTCTCTCTCTCTCTCTTTGGTCCTTTCTTTTATTACTTTGTGTTTTTAAGGGGCTGGTTCAAAGTGAAAAACAACGAAACTAAAGAAATCGAATAAACTAAAAACGTGTTTTCTTTGCAGGATACCCTTGGATTCTTGTGTTCTTCTTAAATATGTTCCACCTTCGGGTCGTCACAGTGAAAACATTGGTTTCGTGTGGACAAAAAGATCCGATCCAACACGAACCTTTTGTGGATACGACCGTCAGGGCCTTAATGAGGCGTTCAGATCAGCGTAGTCGTCGCTCTGTCAGACTTTGGTTTAATACAAAAAGGCTTTTCCTCCCATGAGGTCTGATAGTATCCCCAAATCATCATCCACTAAGGCATCCAGGAATTTCCCTTTAGTCAGTGTAAATCCTGCCCTTTTTCTGCACACAATCCCAGGCGTACTCGTAGTGCTCTCCTTTCATATCGATTTTAAGCCGAACATCTGAAGCAGGTCTTGGTGACAGCAGCCTGTGGTGGGAAGCCAACCTGGTTCCCATTTGTAGGAGGCTTTTGAAGCGCAAAGAGAGGCTCGCTTGAAGCAGCCGGGGTTGTTGAGCTGAGCGTCGGTAGAGGCCGGCGCCTCGGGCCATCCCTCTGAACACCTCTCATCTCATGCTCCCACAGGGGTGGGGGGGTGGCGGGGAGCTTCCAGGTGACAACTGAGGGAGGAGGATGTCTCACCCACAGAGCTTTCACCTTCTATCCTTCACCATTCAGTCCTTTTCCTTCATCCTCTTTGTGTGTATAAAATATGCAAATATGTGTAAATTTAGTTCTTTAGATAATGAAACGTCCTAAATTGGTGGTGAAGGTGGTTAATTGTTGATGTAAATACATAACACCGCCCACAAAATAAGACAATATATATCACTTACAACAATATACAAAGATATTTCTAGGACCAGGACTTGTTATCATCACACACACACACACACACACACACACACACGATTAGAAACCATAACCAGCTGACATGTACTTGAAGTATAGTAAGAGTTATGGACACTTGTTGTCATTTTAGTAATTACATTAACACCAGCTGATCTACTTTTTGACAGTTTTGAGTTGAGTTATCTGTGCATCACTTGTGTCCATATATAGACACACTGTCACTTACGATAGCGTTAAAAATGAAAGCAATTTTCTTCTTCTACACTTCTACAGTGGATCTTACATAACATTTTCAGAACTTCCGCCCTGTATCCACTGCTACATGAACTTGTCCTGTTTTACCCCCCCCCCGCCCTTATTGGCACCCCAGTGGTATAGGTCAGAGGAAAGGTTATAGCATAAGTGTTCATTTACACCTGTAGTCTCCGGGCAGGTTGAAGGTTAAAAATAAGTAAATAACGACAGAGTTTTGTGTTTGTAAACAAGGAGATGAACTAATAACATAACATCCATGAACAGTGGCTTAAAAGCGCAGCAGAACTGGACGTCTGGAACAGCCTCCGATTGAGATGCAGATCGACGCCGACTGAATTAAAATGAACAAAACCCGGGTTCGCCGTCGCCACACATGTAGAACGGCCGCGTTGGAGCCGATTAGGAGTCAGATCATGGAATAACAGTCATGAGCGCCACGTCGGCCCAGATGAAAAGACGCCATATCCTGGTGCGCATTAGTATGGAGGCGCTCGTCTCTACCTCCGCGCGGCTTCAGATGTGGAGACCAGACTGGCGCTTACGTCCACTTATAAACGGTATTAAAGCAAAACGGACAAAGGAAGGTGGTGAACGAGCTGCGCATCATGTCTGCGAACCTGTCCAAAGCAGACGACGACAGCCCGGTCCTTCCTCCAGACCTGCTCCTCATACTTTCCTACCGTTGCAACATCCTGAATCACACCGTGACGAACTGCACAATTTGTAACAGTACCATGCACACAAACTATGTGTGTTTTTTTTTTTTCATCTCAATAGTGTTAGAGTGTGATCCACAGCCTTTTGATTTTCCACGTCAGGCTTGTTTGTGTATTCTGTCATAATTACAGTCCTATGTGGAGTTTTAGGCACAAATATGCAAAAACAAACAAACAAAACCACTAGTGAAAGGTGGCTTGTATCATAGCACAGTCTATAGTGGTATTATATGGCAGTGGTTTTAGAACAAACTTTAAAAAAACAAACAAATAAATAAAAAAACCTGTAGCTTTAGATTAAAATAAAGTCATACTGTATTTTAGAAAATATTGGGTATTATCCAAATGACTCATTTGTATAATGTATGATGTGACGTCACAGGGCGGCGGCCATGTTAATTTCATAACTTTTAGTAAAACAGAAATTTGAACACATTTATATCAAAGTTTTCTTTATGTTTTTGGATTTTTTCATCTTATTCTTAAAATAATTAACTTTTTTTTTTTTTTAGGCAAATCTGTCCTCATCTGTCAAAACTAAAACTAAATAAACTTTAGTTACACATTAATTTTCTGTGTATATTTTACTTCCATCTCTAGTAAATTTGTACATATGCAAATCTTCGTTGCTTCGTTGGTATATTGTATTTATATTATTTCTTTCTTTCATTTCTTCACATCTTTCCTTTTTGTTTGTTTATTTGCTTTTTTACTACTTTTTTTCAAGTAACTGAACTATTGTAACCAAATAATTTCCCTTGTGGATCAATAAACTTTGTCTAATGCCATGTTTCCACTATGTGTTACCGGCTCGATTCAGCCTTTTTTGTGTTTCCATTGGGAAAAAAGACCTGGAATCTGGTACCCGGTGCTAGTTTTTTGGTATCACCTCCACTGAGGTTCCAAAATGGGGGGAGCTGATACCAAAACATGACGTGTGAACACTGTAGACCACTGATTGGCCGAGTTGTTTCTGCGTCATTGCGTTATCAATGTGTGACCCGCCATTTTTATAGAACTAGATTACTTTCACAAAACTACACTGTGGTCGGTCGAGGAGATTCAGACATTTTTGTTTTTGGTGGCCGATGACAAGTTCTTCTCCTCTTCCTGTTTATTTTTTACCACTAGCTGTATCACATTATAGATTACATTGTGAGTTATGGTCTGTTTCATTCAGTTATGTTACTTGTTACTATATTGCAGCGTAAACTTTGACGTACTGTTCCCAAAATGTAATGAGATCTATTCTGGGTCAATAGATAAACCAAATTCTGTATGAGTTCAACCAATAGTTTTACTGCAACAGTGTAAACAAACCACATCAAAAACAAAACCCATAACAGTAATAAATAACAGATAAATGGACAGGGAATAGTTTTTACTGGCTTTAAAAAAACATTTTTATACAAAGGATATAAAAAGACAGTGGCACCAAATGGTAAAACAAGAATGGAATGAAAGAAGAGTGGACTGTGGGCCTTCACAGAGCCCACAGCTCTGTGAATATTCTGTCTTTGGATGGAACTAAATGCAGGTCCATGTGCATCAAAGTGGATCAGACCTGCATAGGACTGCTGACCTATCTTTTGCTCTGGGAGAAAACTGTATTTATTGAAAATCCAGTGTGAACGTTTGACTGTATTCTCCGTCCGACCGCTGCGTCTTTGAAGTGCAGAGGTAAACATACTGAATATACAAGCCATTTGCATTTGGAGTCACTTCTCAAAGTAGAGCTGTTTTTTTCTTATAAAAACGTAGAAACATCCAATAAAGATGCAGCGGCTGTTACCGGCGAACATCAGCGTCAGGATACCATGTCGAACCACACACAAACGCTCGACCGCTTCACTCCCGCTCCAGTTTTATTCTGGCGTTTTTCCAGCTTATCCTGTAAATTCTGCTGTTGTCAGTGACTGTCTGTAGGAGCAGATCTTTAAGATGTGAGCATGCGAAGAATGAGGTTGGGAAGGATCCATAGTTTCCATTAAGAGTAATTTCTTGTCTGATCATTTGCTGAGTAAACATGCAATCCTTCCAAGTAGCCCATTATGAACACAGACAATGCCAAAGTGTGTAAAATCAATTCATCAAAATAGGTGAATGTAAAGCAACTTTGCTGGCAACAAAGCTGCAGAGCGTGGCGTTTATTATTCAAAAATGCTTAGTATTTGTTTCTATTGACAATATTCAATTATGTTGTAGTGCAGGGTGTTCACAAAAACAGTAAAACAGGCAGAAAATAAGTTTCTGTAATTCTGTAAAACTATACGTCTGGATGTTTCTTGCTTTACAGACGATAATCCTCCAGTGTAGTGTTTGAATTAATGATACGTTTTATATATTAGTATCTGACAGATTGACCCACAAAGATTCTTAAACACATTTTTGTCTAGATTACACCTTGATTTACCATCAGTTATTATAGTACTATTCTTAGAATTTGGCATTTTTTTCCCCAGTGGAAATTGTGCATTTTCCTCTATTTAAGGTATTTATCATGTAAATGTCCATAAAAGCTCGGATTAAAGTCAAAGGTTATTTAATAAAAAAATAAATAAATTACAAAATGGAAGAAAAAGTGACTTTTTCCAGCACAGATATCATTAACCGTGTGAATGTTATTTATCCAAGTGGATGGACACACTGGGTTTATGTTCAGGTAATGATAGATTTTACTGAAAAAGTCACTTTTTATTCTTTTTTTTTTTTTTTGTGGTGTGACATAATCTTTGAAATTACTGTGAGATTTGATGAACATCTATGTGATTACACAATTAAAGCAGTGATATTTAGCTTTTTTAAATTGAATTCTTCATTTTCCAACATGTCCCTTTGTTCTTCATAAAGTCTAAATGTTCTGTTTGGGTCTGAATTCTTCATTAATTCAACTCCACAGGTCCATCTTCACTATTTCTGACTAATGACACCAGAAAGGTGGTTTGGAGCGCTGGCCCTTTAAATGCACATGAGCCACCGGTGAGGCCTGCTAGCCAAATGTGAGTCATCATCCTAAAGGTGTACAGCAGGTTCCATTAAAAGTGATATTTTATTAATTTTTCTGTTTCTGTGATAATAACCCTCAACTTTAATCTGAGCTTTTGTGGACATCTACATGATCAGTGAATTAAATACAGAAAAATACCTGATTTTCATTAGAGAAAAAAAGCACAAAATACAAAGGATAATTTAATATATAAATAGTGACATTAGACCCTTTTGTTCCAGTGGGTGGATCCTTCATCTCCTTAGTTTAAAGTGTATTAAACTGTGATTATATTATTAAAAGCTGATTCACAAAGCTTCCTCCATCCTCTGATCTGACGTTAAGAACTCTCATTGGAGGAAGCCGACACCCACCTAAGCCCCGCCTACCACCTGATTGTATTGAATTGTCAACAGCTGACTGATCTGTGTTCAGTTAACCTAGGAAGCCTTTGTGTATGTGTTCAGCCATTTTTGAACTCCGCTTTTGTTCAATTAAGGCTACTTTATGTAAGATAATTCATTTTTTCCAGCTCCTGTGATTTTTTTGTTACTTATTTTACCCTTTGTTTGTAGATCTACACCCACTGGTATCCCATGTGAGCACAAAGTTCTGTTTTTTTGTTTTTTTTTTTTCAGTTTTTTTTGGTTAGGTTAAACGAGTTGTAAATCTTTGTAGATTCATAACTTTAAAGTGAGGCCTTCTACAGTAGAAGTATCTGTTTGATTATGTGGTAAGTTTTCCTTTGTTTTGTCTGTATTATTGTAGATTAGCTTCGAGGTACTGACCCTGTCTGCGTTTTGTTAATTAGGTAGAAGTGGTTCTGCTTTTGTTATATTTCCTTTGGGCTCCACCACTAGCCACAGTTAGAATAGATGAGTTTTGATTTATTTCGTACCTGTCGGGCCCTGTTTTGGTTCATTTTGTAATGTTCTGTTCTGTTTTGTAATGTTCTGTTCATTTTTGTCACTACTTTCACTCACTGCAAATATTCCACTCACAATATTATCAATCAAGGGCATTACAATAATTTCAGTTTAAGTTCCACATTCAGCCCATTTCAATCTCAAGTGGATCAGAACCAGTTAAATACTGTCATAATAACCTAGAAATAATGACAACTCACTCAATTTTCTGTTTGTTTTAGTGTCAAAAAAGCAAAATTACACAAAATTGTTTACATTTGTATGTTATTCTTTCACAAAAAAGGGAATAACCTTTAATGTCTAATGAGACTCAGGTGTAATTGGACCAATATTCCGGCTGTTTCTAAAAGATTTGTGTATTTATAGATCCACCGTGATCTCGAAGTTGTCATGCACATTTGTACAACTGATGAAATATTGTTAAAATTGCATTTAGTTTGCTTAAGAAGTATTGTTTTGTTTTTTTTTTCAAAGTTCTTCTCATGCTAAAACATAGAAAAACATATGGAGTTGATATATATGTTTTATTAATTTGTTTAGTTTTGTATAGTTTGACACCCCTGGTCTAACCCCTAGTGGAGCTGGGTGATAATCTGAGTTTTTATGGATTTATCTACTGTACGTGATCAATGAATTAAAACATGAAAAAATAGCTGATTTTCATTTAAAAAAAAGAAAAAAAGAAAGAAAAACACAGAAGACAATTAGTATATAAATGGTGCTATGAACCTTTTAAGTGATTTGAGAGAAAATTTCATTTGTGAACTGACACAAGAGTCACACCAGGTCCTTATGGGTTAACCACCAATCATATCACCACTTGACACATGTGCATTTACATAAAAACACTCTGGTCCATTTCAAAATCAGACTTCTGAACTAAACGGTGAAAAGCCTAAACACGCTCGCCTCTGTTGGACACAGCTGAATTATAAAGCGCTGGTTGGATTCTACCATTAATGTCATAGCTGATTGGTTGCCAGCTATTTGGCCTAATGGCTGCATGACATGGTTTATACCCCTTAATTATAGTTAGATTATTGCCTGCCTCGGCTGTTCTGGAGAAAGCCAGGGGTGTGGACGAGCGCCGTCAGCTCTTTCTGGCTTCAGCCTCTAGATCGCAGCTCGGTCGGTTGTTAAGTGTAACATATGGAAAGCCTCTCCCCGTCCGTATACCTCTCCCCGAAGAATAATCAAGCTACCCCCTCCCCAATCTCCGCACAATGGCTGCCTATTATAGTTAACTGCACAGTCGGTGATAGAAAAATAGGCGAGGATTTTATTGCCTTATTACGAAACAATTCACTGCATGACAGGTGCTTGTGACAGTGGAAGTGAAATCGTCTGCTAAACGCTCGCTATTACAGCTCCTTCTTAATTACAAGAATTGCACAATCGTGTCCCAAATACTTCCGTTTATGCACTCCGTTGTAAATAAAGTTGTTGTGAGTGTTTAACCGCTCAGAAAGTTCCAGCGGGACAATAAAAGCTTGATGGAGTGGCTGTATTTCCATTTCACAGGCGTTATATTGCAATTGAACCTTGGTGGAGACAAGAAAAACAAGATGCATCTCTCGCACTGCCCTGCACAGTCCGGGTACAGGTCTAGTATGTATTCAAGGTTGATTCTCCTCCTCGGGGAGCATTAGTATCAGCCTTTCAGAAGTACTGATTGGAAGAGGAGGCGCTCTGCATACCAACAGGTAGGAGCATCCCCAGAGGTTGGAGCTGGGTCCAAAGATGTAAAGGGGAGGAAACGAAAGGAGGTGGCGCAGGAAAGAATGTGGAGAGGAGAAGTCAGAGTGAAAGAAAGAGGGAGAAGATGAAGACTAGCCACAGAGAAGCAGTACATAATATGTGTTTGGAAGAGGTTAAAGGATGGGTGAGGGAGGTAGGAGGGCGATTCTGAGGGAAAACAAGAGGCTTAAGGGTGTTTTTCCAAACGTTAAGGTCGAAACATAAAACTGGGAGTAAATTCATGATGGGAGTTATTTCCTGGTTTAAGTGCAAGACAAAATGACAAGTTAAAGAAGAAACAGGGTGAAAATAAGAGAAGAAGTCAGTGTTGCCAACTTAGCAACTTTGTCGCTATATTTAGCAACTTGTCAGACTCCTTTAACGACTCTTACCAAAAAAAAGCGACTAGCGACAAATCTAGCGACTTTTTCTGGTGTTATAGGAGACTTTTGGAGACTCTGGTGTGAAAGCA
>JAPSES010000115.1:13775846-13786003 GCA_029822895.1 Maxillicosta whitleyi
TTAGCATGTTCTTTATGCTATAGTTATCTGAATAACTCTGAATATGTTCCGTTAACATACCAGGCACGTTCTCAGTTCGTTTTTTATCCATTCTGTAATGTTAGCATACCGTACACTTATTTAGCCTGTTGTTCTCTATTCTATTTTTATTTTAAATTGACTTTCAAGATGACATGCCTGTTCTTGGTGTTGGATTTTATCAAATAAATTTCCCCCCAAAAAATGCGACTTACATATGTCTTTTCCTTCTTTATTATAATACAAATATACAAAGTTAATTGTTCAAATCTCTTTTTGTTGTATTGACCTTTTGTGTTAAAAGAAAAGAAACTTTAATTTAATTAATAAATAACTTTAAACGCCAAAACACCTGGTAGTTTTATATTATTCCCTTTCCCCAAATGAGCTGGGCGTAAAAGCATTTTATGGCTGGTGCGACATATACTTCGGAGCGACTTATAATCTAGAAAATACGGTATATATGTCCTTTTCCAATCGCTTCAGAGGATTCTCTTTCTGCCTTGTTATCCACTAAACCTGTGAGGTCAGTTTAGTCCAAAGTTGATGACTTGCAGTGTGACATTCAGGGGTATACTGACAAAAAAAAAAAAAAAAGGCCTCTTACCGAACATATTAAAACCAATATGTTCATGGATAAGTCAGTCTAACAAGGTAACCAAGAGATGAGAAACAAACTAGATGATAGATCATTGTTTTTAGTGCATTTTACAGCTGATTTAAGACATGGGTCAAACCAGAGACGGTAACAGAAAATTAACCGGAAAGTGAAATTATAAAAAATGAGGCATAAACGATGATCTGAGTGCGGTCCAATGCTTTGTGTGCTTTGTATGTATAACGTGTACTTGCTTCGATTTTTTTCTCCACGTCAGACCGAAGGGGTTTTGCAAAATTTATGGGAGTTAAAATCTTATATTTGTGGCTGATAACTATCCCTTCATTAGTGTATATAACAGCACCGTGTTGCATATTTATTTCATTAACAGTGGGAATATAATGCATAAGCAGAGAGTGGCTGCACGCTCTAGAATCTCCTTAACATGCATTTTTAATTTTCTTCTGTGGGGAAGACTGTATAATGTGCTGAGAAACTATACACCATTATGTAAAATTGAGATAATATCATAGACAAGGCAGGGAAAGCTGTCAAAAAGCCGACTGACTATAATAGAGAGCTTGTTATTGGAAAAGGGAAAGAGTTCATCCTAAAGATTAATTGGTTTGAGAGAAAGGTACCATGTTTCTGAGTTCAAGGTATGACATTTAGAGCCAACAGGGGAGTGAACTTCATTATAAAGATTTATGAAAATGATTCAGGAAGAAAATTCCATTCACCCGTCCTATTATTAATGCCATCTTAAAAAGCAAATTGAATTAAGTGGTGCATTATTCTCTCTAATTACGATGTCCATATTACTCCTTTTGAGAAAGCGACTGATGCTAAAAAAAAAAAAAAAAAAAAAAAGAGCGAGATGCAGAACACAAAGCGTTGTAACCTCACCAAATGGAAAATGGATCAGCTTTGTACTGGCAACTCTTTGTTGTTCAAGTAATACCACATAATTGAAGAAGCAGCTCAGACTATATAGACTTGTCTTGCTCAGCACGGTCTTGTTTGTTTCTGTAAAGCCAGATTTGGCCATTAGTAAACAGGGCAGATGAGACGCTATTGAACCGTTATTGATTACACACTAGGAAAATCCAGTGATTTATATATATTGTCCTTTTCCAAGGTAAGCAACCAATAACCATCCCAGTGGCTGAAATGTGCACTTATGTGTTGTAATTATGACACTTTATCACCTCCTTACTTTTTTTTTTTGTCCACATTCAAGCTGTGAAGGAGCAGGGGTGAGAACAAAAAAAAAAAAAAAATGGAAAGGATAGAACTTTCAAAGTTTGTTTCATGCCCTCTGCAACTATCTGCAGAAGCATATGTGGAAACTACAATTCTGACTTTAACCTCAGAAAATAAGCTGAAAAATATATCGCACCATTTTTTTTCCATTTGTTTTTTGCCGGTGGCCCTAATCCTTTTCGATAAAACAGAAATCATATACACACCTCTAAAGAAATTTTTTTTAAAAAGAAGTAAAAATAGACAGATTCAATCACTTGTGTTGTATAGGATGTGAGGAAATTGTATAAATAAATCATCACATGATCTTTTGTCCAGGACATCCAGCTCTACAGCATCATTATCTGATCCAATCTACTTTATTTCTGCAGCGCATTTAAAAAAACAAGAATGTTTCTGAAGTGCTGCACATTATTTTAAAAAAATAACACAATTAAGACAAAAATTTAACAATAAATAATTATGCAAAACTACAACAATGCTCTAAATAAAATCAAATGGTTAAAATTAATTTTAAAAAAAGTAGAATAACTGTGGAATGAAAGGGTTATTTATCGTCTTTTTCAGTGTCACGACTGACCCGAGTGACTATGGGAGTTATAAGAATACAATTTATTATTTATCATAATAATTGGAAATAATACAATAAGAGTTCAGGGGATGATCCAGGTTCGAGGTGAAGGGACAGACCAGGATTTGGTAATCAGAGGGGCTGAGATTTCAGGCAAAAGTACCGGCAGGGACAAAACAGGTTCAGTATAGTCGAGGTCAAAGTCTGGGTCGTCAGTCCAAACAGGGCAAAGGCACAAAAGGGCAGAGACAGGTCCAGAAAAAAGGTTCAGACCGGCAAACACAACATGAAGGGCTAGGCAACAACTCACGAGGTCCAGAGATCAAAACATGAGACAGGATACAAAGCTGGAAAATCACACAGGAACTGAGACGAACTGACAACAAGACAACACAAACAAGGGGTTTAAATACACAGGAGGAGAGGGAGACAACAAGACACAGGTGCAGCACATTAGGGCGGGGTCAGGCAATCACACAGGTGGGAAAATCAGAGAACAGGAAGTAAAGACACAAACTAAAGACTGGAGGCAGGGAGATTTACAGAATATAACAGGAAAAGACAAGACATAAACTAAAGACTGAACGCAGGCATGACATTTGGACACAAATATTAATCTGCAGAGTTCAACTACGGGTTGATATTTGTGTTTTTTCTCTCATCAAATTCTAATGTTCCAGTTGTGTCGTTCATTCTGCGCAGCCACCATTGCATCAGTCCTGTACTCCCATGTATGTCGGTTCTTGGTGCTCTGAAATATGTGCAATGACAATAAAAGTCGATGTGAATAAACCAGCCTTTACTCTTTACATTTTGTCGATTTCATTTCTCCACAAGTGATCTAAAATCAAAAGTCGTATCTAAGGTAGATAAACTATTTCCAGCCCAGGCTTTTGTAGGATGCCACCAACCAGCTTATCGTACCAACCTCCCACAGCTCTGACGTCAAACAAGAGCCCAGTCCTCAAACTACAGTATTTAAGGTGGATTTAAGGGGATTTTCCACTCGTTGTGGAGGCCAACCAAACACCCCCAGTTTCTTCATTAAACACGAAACTTGGATGAAACTGAAAACTGAACTGAACATGATGTTAGACTCCTGCAAACACGTGAACTCTCCAAAACACTCAGTTGAGTTACTAATAATGTCCAAGGCTATTTTTGATGCAGACATTTTTCCAAGTGCGGTTTGAAGCTCGTGTTGTCATTTATCAGACCACGTATTAAAGCAGGAAAACGTCAATATAATGGTGCGTCATGGACTATGTATTTGTTACATATGTTTTTGTGTACATTTATACACGTATGATTTTTTTTTATTGTGAACATGGGCGATTGTGTGTGTGTGTATTTTTACATGTTTTATGTACATGGATATACGTGTGCGGGCGTATGTTTACAGTTATTGAATATGAATGTGTATGTTTATGTGGGGTGGGTTTAGGGCGAGTAACACTTTGTAAGTCATCTTGAATTAAATAAGGGTATTTATAATTTTAAAAAAAATACATTCAGCACCAAATCTACTAAAAGTTTACATGTGTTTAAAAAAATAATGTAAAAAGTGAACAACACAACCCTTAATGTGCACTGTTATTAAATCAAAGGTTCAAAATAGCATCAGTTTGTACGTTTGATACAATAAATATGAAATACAGGGCGTTTACACACACTTGTGCGTGTGCTGGGAGGAGAAAATCTAAATTAATTTAGTAAACGCAAAGTGATTTATCAAAACCTGAAAGCGGTTTTACTGATAGAAACTGCGTCTATATTTAACACGTCTCAAAGGGAGGGGCCAACGGTTTGGATGTAGAATTACGCACAAGTGGAAGTGTTTTCAGTGCAAGAAGGAGACACCGAAACAATGAATCGACATGTTTCACACCCTTGACTTAAAATATAAGATGGGATAAATCGCAAATGGCTTGAGTTAGCAGCAGCAAAAATAAAAGTATATAAAAAAATCCAATTTAACTTAAATCTCATTTAAACATGTACATTGCAAAATGATGGGGGGGAGGGTTTTTCAACAATCACACTCACCCTAAATACAATAAATATTTCAAACTAGTCTAAAAAGCAACATCTAAGATCTAGACAAGGCAAAACATTCCGAATCATCATTGCTGGAGTCACATTGTATACAATAATATTTTTATTTGACAAATTTTATTCTATTTTCTGCCAGACCCTATTTATTGGCAGAAGCCAAATGTTACTAGTCATAAATTTGGGCCATATTTGCCATCTGCACCTGTTTAGAGAGAGGTTTGTGGACACAGATAAAAGCTCAAACGAAATCTTCCACAAAGTCCTGTTTTCAAAGCGCTGGAGAACCCAGAGAGGACGGACATGTGGGGAGGTTTCATTTCCATTCACACAAAAACCAGCAAACATTCATGTGTAGCCCCAACCAACTGTTACAAATGGGTGCTTCTATGAAACTGAACACATTTTAACACTTTTTGATGGATAACCTCAGATAAATGTTCTGAGCCATCCCATAATGAATGAATTTTTCATAAAACATTAAGGACAAAAATAGGACCAAAACTGAAATGAAAAACTACTTGGGTGTCAGTGCATTTGGTCTGGAAAACAGCACTTGAAATAGATTTATAAACCAAATATGTATCAAATAGAGTTAAGATAATGAGTGTAATTCCTCAGGGTTCGATTCTTGAGCCTCTCCTTTTTTTTTATTTTCATGAATGATCTTCCTACAATATGTAAAAATGTATTGCCTCTCTTGTTTGCTGATGACACATGTTTGTTTATATCACATGAATATTTCAATACACTGATTAGAGAAGCAAATCAAGAGCTAATAAACTCTTTTTCAATACCCAACACCGATTTTTATGTTGTCAGCTGTCATTCATGATTATCCTACATGATACTGAAACTTTATTTTCCATTCTCTAAAATGTTGTGCACCACTTCTTTGGAATAATCTACGACCTGAATTTCAACCAAACATTTTTTTTAATCATTATTTAAGAAGCATCTGAAAAGGAGTAAGGATTTATATAATTTGATTTGTATTTCTATTGTTTTTACTTCAGATTATTATTTCAGTTATATCGTTTTTTTTTTTTAACCCCCCCCCCCCCCACACACACACACACACCCCCCCTAGGATGTGTTGTTCTTAGTGGTTTTTCTAATCCAGACGTGTGGGTTTTTCATGAATCTCAGCCTCATTCCAGGTTTTGTGTGTAACCCTCTGTGTCCACTTGTGTTACACGCAGAACCTGCCCATTTGAGCACAACTAAATTGTCAATTATTTTTTGCAGCAGTGGTTATTTTTGTGAAACACTGTGCCTTACATAATTAATTAAATTCCCAAAAATTACCTGTGAAAAAATAGAGAATTTTTTTTTTTTTTTTTAACTTAGATGTTCATAATTTTGGTGTCTTTTACTGTTTTTACATGAAGATTTCTGTATAAAAAAATAATGCAAAATAATATAAAAATGTTTCTCTCATCTCAACAAGTATTTATTTCTAAAATAGACCCAAAGTGCTTCCAAACTTGCTTCATAGCATTAGTCTCCACACCGGTTTGGAGTTTTAGCCTCGTGTCCTGTTTTTAGAGACCACTTTCACAGAAGCACCCAATTGAGCTATTTTTTTTAATCCATTCAATAATAACATGTTATCAGAAGCTGTAAATGCCTTTCAAATGAACCACAAGGGATGTTATTTACCATCATTCACCTCATCATGTTTTCCCCCAACAAATAAAAACATACACACACACACACACACACAAAAAAAAAAAACAGTGACAAAAGATCTATGTTTAAAAAAACAAAAAAAAGAAAGAAATCGACTGGCTTCTATTTTCGAGTTTCAAGGTGAGTGCCATTGTGGAGACATGAGGTTTCTTATTACTTGGCTAAGCAGGCTCCCTTATTAGAGATTCTGGTTGGACGCATCTTCTCCAAGAATCCTAATTAGTGTGACTTGAACAAAAGACAGAGGATTGTGCCATCTGCCTCACATAACGAGGATTCCTCACTAATTAAAAACACCTAGGAGAGCGGTTAGGAAGTAATACCTGCTTAGGTTTGTAAGGTTAGGGAGATCTAATGAGCATGAAAATGAGTACTACTGCTATAAGCTCCTTCTTTATAATGGCATTGTCTGTTTAGGAAAATACATCTGTGCATTCCTGACGTTCTCTTCCCGCTCAGATGCTGATACTCATGAAACACCAACACATTAAATGGAAATGACTCATTCAGTTATTATGCGAACCCGAACAGTTTGGTTTTACATCCTATGTAATTAAACATGAGGCAATGTTATTTGTTAGAATAAAAAGGGCCTATATGTGGTTCTTCTACATGAGCTAAACATTCCTGCAACACCACATTGTGTCATAATGGTGCCATATGTAGTAATGTAATTATTTTTCACCTCATCATGCGAGAACGCCACTATTTGTAATAACGAATGCATTTTGGAATAAATTTTGCCACATTTTGTTTAAAATTTCCACTGAGAAAAGTTTTATAAAACCGTTCAGGTGTACAGGACAGGTGGCTGTAGCTCTGGTTTTTCATTTGTTTATCAGTGTATTGGGTGGTTTTAGATGAAGGCAGAAGGAGAATAATCCAGGCAGTCCAAAAATGGATCAGTAGTTGCTTTTCTGTTGACCTTCAATTATTGCAAATATAACTTGAGCATAAAAAATTTACCTAATGGAAAAATAACAATATTGCCAGAACTCTCTTTTTTCACATTTGGACTGTAGTTTTGCACATATACTTGCTCCTCCTCTCATAGAGTATCTTTATTAAATTCTTGTGTTACAGTCAGCCATTGTAGGCTCTCATACTGTTGGGGTTAGGGTCTGGTTGGTCTTTTTTTTTTTTTTTTTAGCTCAGTTTGACTCCGAGTGTTTGGGTTAGGGTCTCTCTGTTTGAGGTTTCGACGGTACCAATTTCATGTTTCATATTTCAGGTTGATGTGCGTCGACGTCCACAGGGCCAACATTTGACTCTGTAGGGTCCGATTCTTGAGTTGTGATTGACTTTTCCCGACATTTTAAGTTTAATTTTCACTGTGTGCACTCATTGTGGGGTACGTGTGGCACAGAACACACCCTTGTATACCCCCCTTTTCTACGGGATATGTTATAATCCTTCATGATCTAATATTGTCACATTCCACAGCCCTAATTTAGTGGATCAGAAGTTGTTAACCTCAGTTATTAACCATTTTAGGTCAGTTGATGGTTTGGTTGCCAGCGACTGTTTGGGTCTTTTAGGGTTAACACACCTCCCTCTGTTACTTTGGAATATCAATACTATGTATATATAAAACCCTCTGTACTCTTAAGCTCCTGAATGACAAGGGTATGGTAAGAGGATCTGTATTTCATAAATTAAGTGGCCACAAAAGCAAACATTTTTGCAGAATCAATCAAAAGGCTACAGTTACTTACTAAAAACATGATATATTAAAACGAATTTGTCTCAGACTGTTTAATGCATGTCAAGTAAAGGCAGAAGAAGGAAAAAAAAACAAAAAAAAAAACAGGTCAGTTCCTGTCTGGCCACACTGTTGTTCAATTTCACACTGATTCTACCTGTGTCTAATTGCACGACAAGTGGAAATATATGTAGACATTAAGGGTCTTTTCTTAGACTAATGAAGGTTCTATTGAGCTCATGCACTTGTGGACGCATTAATCGCTTTTCCATTGGATACATGTGCAAAACTTTACTTAATGTCAAAAAAACAAAAGTGCGTAATGACGGTTTTTCCATTAAATCACAAATGCAGTGATTTGTTTATTGATTATCACAAGATGACACAAGAAGTCATTCCATAAACATGGCGATGAACATAATAATTGTGCTGTTTTACAAATATATTAATTATTATTAATATTATCATTATTATTATTATTATTATTTTACCCCTCTGTCCCATACTAAATTAAAACATTGAGTAATCAGACCACTTTCATATTTTGGTATATGTAATGGGACATATTTGTGATGGGTTTATATATATATAGCATAAGTATTATACTCTGAATAGTTTAGTATCTATGTTTATTTTTATTGGTGATACAGCCAATGCAAAGGTGTTCTGACTAGTTACTCATTGATCTCTATGTTAATGTGATACATAGCCCATGATTGTAAATATATTTGGTTATGAATCTGACACTGAACGTAAGGAATTAACAGTAAAATCTCAAAGTCAGTTTACGTACTTATATTCAATTTATTGTATTTCATTATTTTCTGTGATTAATAACCATTGATGGGTGCATATGTAACTGACTTCTTGCTTTTATTTGTTTTGTTTTGTTTACTTCAAAGTTTGATACAAATAAATACATTTTAAAAACATGTTTGGGTTTCCTGGTGTGTCCACACATACAGCACCATTTCTTTTAAAACTCTTTTTCTTCACTTGTTGTAATGTCCGTCAAGATATATTTATATATTTTATTATTCAGGTGTCTCTAGTTGTTGAAATAGGTGGTTCCATTGCAGTTTTGCGTGGTATACTATGCGTGCTGTGCCTAACAAAATGACTCTTGCCAGTGCAAAAACTTTTCATTGAAAAAAACAAGAGTTTTGGTAAAATTGTAGTTTTTTCCATTATGTAAATTTTTACATGCGAGTTATATTTGTGCAATTTGAGGTTGAATGGAAGAGTGACTATTAACCAAATACAGAGTGTCCCAAAAAATGACAATTTGTTCAGAATGACTACATGTTCAGGACAAAATGATACTTAATAGGATTTATTTAGGATATAAAATGTTTTATTCTACAAATTTAAAAACGTTCTGGGGGACGGTAATTTTATAATGTTCCAAAGTTATTACAAATGTTTAATGCGTGCGCCGCATGTGATGCTGCTCGTTCGTGGACTCCTTTTTTCCAACACAAACAGCCTTCCTTCTTAAACTGCATCCAAATCTACTTCCTGTTGGCTCTTGTTTATGACACTTTCTAACAAGTTGACGTCACACATTTGCATTTGACCGAGTCTGGACGTACTTCAATTCACAGAACGCCTTTTGTGTTGTAGCAAACGCAGAAAGCAGAATAACACAAATGATTACGCTGTTTTGAGCGAAAAGACCAAACGTATGTTAAACTAATTATTATTTGATGAAATGATGTGAAATTTCTTGGGACACGTTGTAGATTTACATCCTCTTACAGATTCGTTACATTAAAAAGGCTGTAATGATCAAAAAACACTGGAGTCTTTTCTTTTTTTTCTTGCGTCAAGCGACATAAGCGTTTGTGTCCAGCCAACACACACACACACACACACACACACACACACACACATATATCATCTCTGCCATACACTGCAAATGCCCTCCAGACACAGGTTTCATTCGAGCACATTCATTACCTTTTAATTGCTTCTAAATTGCAATGTGACCCATCACATCAATAACACTATCTTTGCAGCAGGAGAAATGAACCTCAGTGAGGTGGTAGCGCATGTGGATGTGTGTCTGCGTTTATGCGTATATATGCTTGAATACAAATCGTGCGTATTTTGTTTCAATGCATCGACGGCAGCTGCAACCACAGTGTCCTCAGCTTAACTCGTCAGCCTGTTTTGAGACGAATCAAAATAAGTTTTATTTGAATCCATTCTGATAACGCACAACCACCACCGCCACCCTACCTGAGCTCTTAGACGACCCC
>JAPSES010000115.1:13834371-13847805 GCA_029822895.1 Maxillicosta whitleyi
CCCAATGAGAATCCATAAGGAATCAGATTGATCATCAAAATCAATAATGGAATCTGAATCATTAACTTCATATCGATTTCCATCCCCAGGCTCCACATCCGGCTCCAACCAATAACAGTACAATTCCATAAGTCAGTCGTCTTGGAAAGCTTTAATATAAATGCGAGTTGTCCGGAAAATGTCATTTGTAAATGACATATGAGCCGTACATGCTCGTACCGAACTGCGACGGTGACGTGTACTGTTGGAACTTACAGCATTTTACTTTCTGCTGATGTTTAAGTTCATTCATTTGAAGGATAAGAAACAAAAAACAGAAAGAAAACTTCCATATAACCGCGTTCTCCAAGGTCAGTTTTCAGAAATGTTCCACAGCCAATATGGCCACCACCTTGTGACATTACAATATGCAAATTAGATGAGTACATTTACCCAATATTTTCCTCATTTACAGTCTGACTTTATCTCTAACCACCTCTGAGATAAATCTCTTTGAAACCTTGATATCAAATTTTTTTATTTTTGGAAAACTTTGGCGTCTAAAGGGTTAATTTAGATGATAACACATGCCGAGACGTTTCAACAACTACTAATAAAACTGCCCTCGTTCTCAAAGGATACACCAGAATAAGGATACAAATGGTTCTGCTGGGCCACAATATGAAGCCAAGGCATCTTGAATAAATAAAGTAACACAAACGCAAAAAGAAAACAGCATTAAAATCTATATTAAGGGCCTGTTGTGTATGTGCACATGCAGACAGATGAGGGGGGGGGGGCGGTGCTTTTGGGTCTCACCTGTTCCATTCACCGCTGCTTTGGTCCTTTCTTGGCGTCTGTGGCGTCTGGTTTGGGTCTGGCGGACCGGGCAAACTGCTGGATATTCATGGTTAAGGTCTGACACAAGTATGTTCATTTAAAATGGGTCACAACTAATCAGTGTTACAAAAGTAATGCATTTCAGTAATGGATTACTTTTTTACTGTAACGCAGTAGTGTAAAACATCACTAATTCATTTTTAGTTTAGTTTAGTAATATTTTACCTGGTACGTGTTCAGTTGCGCTTGTGCTTGCATTACAACAAACTTAACTGCTCAAATGGAAAAAAAAATAAACAGAAAAACCACGAGACCTTAAGGAATCAAAAATGTGTCTTTAAAGTTCTGTTTCCTGTTAGTGTTCAGCCAAAGGGTGAAGACGACAGACAACAATCTTCATACGGACGCTAGTTAGCATTAGCAGACCCCACACAGAACAGTCCCACCATCAACTGGTGTTGGAATCGAACCCAGGACCTTCTTGCTGTGAGACACGTGCCATCCCTGCACCACCCAGCAGTCATGTGACACATTACAAATCTGAGACAGTAATATTTGAAGATAAGGTATTATTTTAAATAACAGTAAATGGACTGAACTTCTACAGTGTATTTTCTACACCTCCGTGGTGCCCAAAGTGCATCACATTCACCCGTTCACACACACCAGTAGGCGGCTGACAGACCTTACTGGGACCACATTAGGGTTCAGTGTTTTGCCCAAGGACACTTCGACATGTGGACAGTATTCGAACTTCCAACCCTTTAGTCATTGGTCGGCCTGCTCTACCAGCGGAGCCAATCAGTAATCTGTAATGTATTACAGTTTAGAAGTAACACTTCAACTAATAATGCGTTTTCTTTTCAGATGACAGAAATGATTAGCTAATTTCCATCACCTGAAAAGAAAAAAACATGTAATTCTTCGACCTCCCTGCTGTTTCATCTGGACCCGTTACTAAACTCCTAGAAGTCCTGCCACAGACAGATAAAGATAATTCATATCACACGCACATTTTGAGCCACATCAGGCGGCGTCTTAAAGCCACGGGGACCAACTCGCTGCTTCACAGGAATTTAATTTGAGGAAAGGTCGCAGCTGCTCGCTGGTAAATGCCAGAGGACTGGTGGCCAAAACTGGACGCTGGTAACAGCCTGGATGCTCTCCTTCCTCAGGTTTCATTTAGCGGTGACAGCTACTGTTGTTCGGTAACGGACGCATCGATTTTCCATGTGACAGGTTAAAGAGCAGCGATGGCGCCGGCTGCGAAGCTGTCATTGTAATGGGCTGTTAATAAACCTGCAACTACTAGCGGTTTTAGCGGTTAACTCATTTGTGTGTGGATTCACCGGTGTAAGCACTACGACTGAAAAAGAAAATCATTAGAGGGAATATGAGCTGGGACCGGGGCAGCTCGGACCTGAAGGGACTGTCCTTGGCTTTTGTGATACTCTATACACAATCACACATTAAAAAAGTCCACCTCAACACATTAAACTGAGCTCGATACAGCTATAATTACGACAAGACATTTAAGTAAATCACATTAAGGTAATTACAGCTGATTCTTTGAACTCAAAACACTAATATGTGGCCACCGGACACTCAGACCTCATTACAGCTGCACGAGTGGAGCTCTAGTCCAGTGGCATCTTAGAATGAGTTCAAAATGCATCTAAAATATGTATCACATGGTCTTAAATTATACATTTTTTTGGTTTGTTTGCATATTTTCTGTATTGGAATTGTAAAATAGAGCTGCTCAACTCATCAGGTTGTGCTATTAAACATGAAATGTGCTGTATAAATAAAGACTGATTGATTAAATAGTCGGAAGAAGTTGCATTTAGTTAGAATTTTGGGACGATACGACTGTAGAAACAGAAAAAATAAAAAACATAACCTCTGCTGCTTGTTGATGATTTGAGTTTATTTTCAGTTTAAAGTTGTTTCATCTTAAAGTTGGAGAGGTTAGAAGGTAAGGCTGAAATAGCATGCGTTGGTTTAAGAGTTTAGGAATGAAAATGGAAAACAAACCAAGAAAAAGCTTTGGAAATAATCATTAAATCCATTTTGTTTTAGTACAGAAACTTTATAAAACCTCCATTCCTTTCTGCTCTTTGAATATCACATGGTCTTAAATTATACATTTCTTGGATTATTATTTGGATTATTATCGGTTTGTGCTATTAAATGACAAAACAAAAGTGTACATTTTTGTAATTGCACAACTCATATTGTACTTGTCTATATTTAGGTGTTTAAACTCCACGTTTATAACCTTGTGCTACATTTTAGGGTGATGATTTAACAACCATCCAGGGACTGTGAATAAAAAATAGCCACTACGCTAACTCAATGTGAATGAATGCACAATGTCCCAGTTAAACTAATACAATAAAATAATAATAAAAGAAGTAAAATCGATCGTCTTGTTCTGTTTATGCACAATTACCAGTGAGCAGGTGGTGGCTGTCGGTTGCCAGACGTGAATCAGTGTCGACCTGAAGGTAATGAGGTCCACGGCCAACAACACATCTGTGAGGGAAGGTTTCCACCGCACAAACCCAATCACATCACCTCCTGTCCGAGTTCCATCATGTGTTTGACGCAATTACCGTCTTACTCGCTGGGTACATTTTCAAATTCCACTAATTTCCCTCAAAGTTATTGTCGATTACATACGAAAGTAGCGTCCTAGCCGAGCTCTTCATCCCCCCTCCAAAAAAAACCCAACAAACATAACCTGGATTCCCACTGATCGGGATAAAAACCCCGTACACCGCTTCAGGACATAAAAGGATACGACAACAAGAGGTTTGTCATAGAGAACGTAGCCGTTTGTGTCCCGCAGAGCTTTCTCGGCACTCTGCTCGCTGGGGAGTCCGACGAAGGCCTGCCCTTTCATCCGCCCCTCCTTCATTAACACCACGTCGAACCTGAGGGGAAAGAAGAAGAAAAAAAAAAGGCGAAGCGGGGACGCCTCATTATCACCGTGGGCTTGTGGAGCGGTCAACATCACAGCCGCCACGACTCACTGTGAACGGAGGAAGATGTTGATGGTTTCAGATCAGTGAGGCTTAAGAGTCTGGTGCTTTTTTTATCCTATCAAGTTGGAAAAGTTCGAAGGTGAGGATGAAATAGTGTGTGTTGGTTTAAGAGTTTAGGAATCAAAATGTTTAAAAAAAACAACTAACTTCGGAAATAATTTTTAAGCTAATTTTGATTTAATGCAGAAATTTACTTAAAAAAAACTCCATCCCATTCTGCTCTTTGAATATGGAAGATTTCCACTATAATTATTTACTATTTCCACTAA
Source organism: Maxillicosta whitleyi (assembly GCA_029822895.1). Lineage (NCBI taxonomy): Eukaryota > Metazoa > Chordata > Actinopteri > Perciformes > Neosebastidae > Maxillicosta > Maxillicosta whitleyi. The sequence continues at coordinate 13,838,510 of JAPSES010000115.1, forward strand.
ATTTTCTTAAAGTGACACATAAGGTAGTAAATTCAAAATGAAACCTGTCTGGGTAAAGTGCTTATAAACCACAGCCATGGGGCTCTATTTTACACCCAGAGTTCGTCACTAATGGTTACACATCGCCCTTCGCCCTCCAACCCCTCAAAAATGCAATGTTTACATTCTCCGATGGCCTGTGTTTTTCCACCTGAGTGCACTGCGTGTGACCGAGAAACTTCGGAAAACACAGGTCGCATGACTTCGGACCGGCCACAACAACAGCGGATCATCCATCATGGTGGATTATTCTCCTGATTGTATTGCCTTTATTTCTGTGCTATAGATATCACAAAGGAATCACTGAAAACTACTGAGAGCCTCAGAAAAGTCCATGGAACTGGTGCTCTGCACACTCACGTGTTCCGCCATCTTGGAAAACTAGGTCACGATAAATACTCGGCAATTTCCGTGAGGTGGTCGATCAAAACAAACACATGAAGCTCTGATCTGCGAATTTAGTGCACTGTCGTCACCAAAAGTTGGTTCAACTGTTTAAAATGATCAGATTGACAATAGTCTTTTATAGGAATTGATACAAAGGCTTTAAATTTATGACATTTTGAATTTACTACCTTATGTGTCACTTTAAATCATACATGTTTTATTTGCTTATTTCTGCTCAACTCATCACACTATCAGCTTCTGCCACTAAATACCCACAAAATGTTACATTTAGTTAGAATTTCAAGTGAAACAACTGCATAAATGGAAAAAAATTAAACACAATCTCTGTTTTCTGTTGCTACTTTTTGGTTTTAAGTCATTTTTGTGTACGACTTTAAAGAAAATGTTCACGAGGCTTAAATGTTTGGAGCTTTTTTTTTATCCTATCAATTTGGAAAAGTTGTAAAGTAAGACTGAAATAGTGGTGGTGCACAGGAAGTAGTGAAATAATGGTTTTAAGTGTTTAGGAATAAAAATGTTAAAAAAAAAAAAAAAAAAGCTTTCAAAATAATCTTTAAGACAATTTTGATTTACTGCAGAAATTTAATAAAACCTCCATTCCATTGTGCTGTTTAAATATGGGATTAGATGTTCTTAAATTATATATTTCTTGGTTTATTCGCTTATTTCTGTATTAAATGTGAAAAGTGTGGCTGCTCTTTTAAATGGTGCAAGTGTTTTTTATGCATTTCTACTTAAGCAGAAACAGAAAAAATAATCAATAAACACAATTTCTGTTTTCTGTTGCTATTTTTTTTTTTTTTTTTAGTTTCAAGTTGTTTTCATGTATTGACTTAAAGCAAATACTCACTGAGACTCAAAACTTTGCAGCTTTTTTTTTTTTTTTTAATTAAAATCAAGTCAGAGAGGTTATAAAGTCGGGCTGAAATAGTGTAAATGTAATAGTGTTCAATCTTTCAATAGGATTTTCATTATCAAATGTTCTTCAATTTCATATTTCTTGGTTTATTTGCTTATTTTTGTATTAAATGTTAAAGTGTGGAAGCTCTTTTAAATGGTGCATGTGTTTTTTATGCATTTCTACTTAGGTGTATGTTTTTATTTTAATACTTTTACTGTTTTTGCCTTATTGCTTAGATTTTTGCACAGCTAAACATTTAGTTTGTTTGTGTGCAACATGGACTGAATGACACTAAAACTAACCTTGACCTTAATCGACTCATCACACTATGGGCTTGTGCTGTTAAATAATCACAAAAGGCTGCATTTAGTTAGAATTTAGCGTGATAAAGCTGCAGAAACAGAAAAAAATAAACACAATCACTGTTGTCTGTTGATTATTTGAGTTTGTTTATCAGTTTAAAGCTGTAAACTATAAAACAAAAACCTGTGTGGCTAACAGGAGGGGGAAAATACCTCTTTAATATCCATATTACTCTGGACGTAATATGTATTTTAGACACAACAGTGAAAGAACAAGATTTATTTAACCTTTATTTAACCAGGTAAGTTGGTTGAGAACTGATTCTCATTTCCAAATAAAACCGAAAAAATGAGATTTGACATTAATTCATAGTGTGAGCGTGTTTATCTACTACTGTCCTTGAATAAAAAGGCGTTCAAAACACCCCTAAACACACACAGAGGTGTCGCAGAAACAGCCTGTCCTGTTTCTAAACTGTTCCCAGTCTGGCCTCCGACTCAACATACGCTCGCGCTGATGACTCAGGTGGAAAATTCATTTGAAGTACTGCTGATGCACCAACATAAAACGTCCCTCATGATCTCTACAGTACGTCAGGTTAGATACTTATTAATAACCTAACGTGCAGTCAGCATGAATTACTGGAAATTCTCAAGAGCAAGTGACAAATTGCCAGAGTCAAAAATAGCTTGTGAAGTTAAGACGAGGTGAGGGGCCACGAAAAAGGGTGTTGATAAACTTCTGCAGCGGGAGGAAAAAGGGGTGTTACTGCGGGGGATCATGGGAGCTGCAGGTTTCTGTCATGTTCTGATGATGGGTTGGTGTACAGTCACGGAAAAAATGATCTAAAACATCATCAAAAGTCGTCAAAAACAAAGGTTGTGTAATCCGGTCCTAACTCTTGTGTGTGTCATGTGACTAAAACAGACAAAAGAAAACATGGAATGAATAAAAAACACTGTTTTTGTCAGTACAATGACATAAATACTGATGTAAGACCTGAAGTGATTTTGGTTTTTATCAAGAAAACATGTTAAATGGATAAATATCAGTTCTGAAATTAGACTATTATGGGCTATTTTTATTGTTATAGTTATATTTGCACAAACTAATGGACTTTTAGTTGCATTAAAATGAACAAGAAACTAAAGAAAACAAGAGGTGGTCTAATATTTTTTTCCACGACTGTATGTATTAAAGCCAACTCTACCTTTAAACCACATACTTATAATTACATTCATACTTTTACACACTTGTTGTGTATATTTATATTGTCTAGTACCAATTGGTGTTTTAATTTTGTATCTTAATAGAATGTTTTAACATGTATATTTAAAGATATACATATTCAGAGCTATATATGCAATAGGTTGAGAAAGAAAAACTTTACCCAAATAATGAGTAACAAGTAAAAATATTTTCTATTGAACTGAATGTTATCGACACAAACATTCAGTAACCGATGCATCACGACATCATTCCAAACTTCATTCATTCACAGCTTTTCTACCAGTGCACGTGTCGACATATTGATTCATATCAGATCATTTTCCATCCCTAATATGTTCGTATATTTTTTTAGTTTTATATATGTACGTACATTTCCCCAAAAAATGCGACTTATAATCCGGTAATTACTATATGGACCACATTGAATTCAGGTGTTTATTTCCCAACAGGGGTCTGGGATATAAAAACAATCATATTCTCAGTGTGAGTCTTAAGATTTTGCTTTGATGGTTTTGTTACCTCCGCCAAGGAGGTGATGTTTTTGCCAGCGTTTGTTTGTCTGTCTGTCTGTCTGTTAGCAATATAACTCAAAAAGTTATGGAGGGATTTTGATGAAATTTTCAGGATTTGTTGCCAATGGCACAAGGAAGACATGATTAACTTTTGGGGGTGATCCAGAAGAAGTGCACTCTACTGAGTGCCATTCTAGTTATTGTTATTGTTTTGTATCGCAGACCCCCGTTAGTAAAGAAACGCCTGGGTTCAACGTGCCCCGATACTTTTGTCCACACAGTGTATCTGAGCCGTTTGTACAGAATGATGCCTTTTAAAGCTTTAAGCTGCTTTGTTTGTTTGTGTCCAATCTGATGCTGGTCCGGACCGATCGGATCGCAGGACTTACATGTTTCTCTCATTATCTGATGATGGGTTGACGTATCTTCCATAGATGTACTTCAGATCCTGGAAGACACAAGTGACACAAGACACAGTGAATTCTACAGGCGGCGTGAAATGACTGGATTTGTGTGATGCACGTGATGACTTCAGAAACAAATTCAAGTACCGTCAGACAGATATAAGTGGGTCGAGTTCTACAAATGCACCTACTTTCTCTTCCACTTGCTTTGCGATATTCTTCACGTACAGTCTGCAGGTTGGCTCGCCCGGTTCGTAATTCTTAAACACAGACATCCTTTTTATCTCTGTTTTAAAAGGAGACACGAAAAAATAACACAAGGTGCATGTGAAAAACATGTACAAAAGGATACCAGAGCTGCCGATATGTTCCACACAGGTAGATTCAAAGGCACTGCCAGTCGATCGAACGCACGCCGTATGTTTTATTTAAGGCGGACTGGACTGCAGGGCCGCCATGCGACATGCAAAGTGAAGGCAGGAGTAAGTGTTTGATCTCAGCACCGGCTGCGCTGCTCATTTCACACTTTCCTTGGACATATACCACATATGTAACCCTGAACATGAAGATTTTCTGTTTATTCTGCAGAATATCGACAATATTTGTGGCTTTTCCCTTCCATTACGAGGCTCGGGTGCTGTACTAAAGCCACCTCTAAAGCTAAATTAATGTAAAATTAACTAACTTTTCCCACATCTAATGACCGCAACAGCATTACTGCATTTTGTTTTTAAGCGTATAATATAAAATACTCTTAAATCAGGTCAAATTACACATTTTATTGAGAAATCTAAAATATTCAAGGAGAAGGGTCACTAGACTCAAACATGTACCACAGCTACAAACTTAAAGAAAATACTTTTATTCCAGTTATTTGGAGGTTTTATGTAATTCTGATTTTGAACCACCAGAGATCAGACGTTGGTTGGACACGTTCCCGCAAAGTAGACTTGTCCCGATCTGATATTTGGATCGGATGCCGATATTAGCAAAAAAATGCGTATCGGTATCGGATCGGCCGGCATGGAAAAAATCTGATCCAGACTACCTACCACCCTACCTACACCCCACAAATCAACTCTATGTATCCATAGACTGTATCACTCTGAGTAAAGTATAAAGCTTATTATTTCCACACATGTCTATTATGGAACAAAGTTTTCTTCGCTCAAACTAAAATGTTGGCAGTTGCTTAAAATAACACTGCATTAAAAACTTCACATGCTACATCAGCTGATAGTTTACATCATAGCTCTGTTAGCTTAACTCTGATTTTAGACAGAAACCAGTCACAGTAAAACCACAAATCACCTCCATTTTCTGTTTTTCTAGTTCGTGTTACCAATGACCAACTTTAAAAGGTGATAACATCCCATAATAACGTTACAGCTTCATAAGCTTCAGAATCAAACTCACCTGAGTAGAAGAAACGCTGCCATTTCAGCACCAAACTATTCTTTTTGTTGGACTCTTATTTGCCTTGTGTGTTAAAAATGCTCTATTTGTCAAATATAGACGTGTTACTGTTTATTCTACTTTGTATCTTGCTTGTCAGTGTTCCATTTCACAGATCTGTTTAATATTTTTTTTCACTGACTGTTTTATGTTTGAATAAAGTGAACTCGAATCACACAGCACCTTCAGACAACCACTGCAAAGCACTGCATTTCATTTAGAGCATTTTGTGGGTAGAAAATGATACCGGTCATAAACATTTTCAGAGCTTTGGATAATGAAAAAAACACAACACCACAGTAATGTCTACGACGGAAGGTTAGGAAGAAGTCAGAAGTCAATATTTGGTGGGTTAACCCTGGATTCCAATTACAGTTTTTGTGTGTCTTGGCGTGCTTTCCACCAGTCTTTGACTTTGCTGCTCCTGGCAGAAATCCTGCGAACAGCTCGGTTTTGTTTGATGGCTTTTGACCATCCGTCTTCCTCTTGATCCCATTCCAGAGGTTTTCAATGAGATTCAGGTCTGGAATTTCAGAACGGTCCCTTTTGGTCTCGTTTCCGGAGCTGTATATCATGTACCGAGCCGATCTGTCATCAGCTCTTCTCATCCTAGTCTTTTAAAAAGTATTGCTGATGTTGAAATTCTCATGCAAACTCCTCTTCCTCTTGGAGATGTATCGTTCTTTTTTCAGGTTTTGCTTTTGCAGTAGTGGCATCTTTTCTTGTTTTGAACGGCTCTCAACATTCCAATTAAATGCCAAATCTCAAACATGCATCTCAAACACTGTTGTCGCTTCCATTCTTCTACAAAAAAGATTTTGTTTTTGAGCCAAAGAGAAAATGTTAAAAAAAAAACAAAAAAACATTCCATTTAAATGATTAAATGATCACCGTCTACCAGTATCATCAGCCGACAAAAGCGGTGGTAATATAAAACTTCTGTTGAAGTGAAAATTGCTTCCCAAACTTTGAGTCATTGGGTCGCCAATTCTGAGACAAAAAATTTGTGCTAGTATTTTTAGTGTTTATGCTAAACTGAACAGATTAAAATGCAGACGTTTCATGTAAAAGATGCTCAGTAATGACAAGACAGATGAAGAAAGTAAGAAAAGTAAGAAAATAAATGTTTATAAATTAACCCTTAAAGATCTAGAAATATCTTTTGTGGTGACTTTTTCTAAGGAATTTATGGCCATTATTATTTCATTCTCTGCATTTTTCAGTTTTTTCAGTGACTTTTGCAGCAAAATATATCATTAATTGAACATAAAAATTAGTGTCTACTACCAGTTTTGTTTCTAAAAGTACGTGAAATTACAATAAATAAATTCAAAGGTTATTCTACCAAGCTGAAGAAAAACAGACTTCATATACCACTAACCCAACAAAAAAACAAGTTTCTACAACTGTCATTTATCAAACTGCATGGTTTTATGGAGCCTCTGAACATCCAAAAGGGTCACACATGATCACCATGACCTGAATTATTTGCATGTATTGATTGGAAAATTGGTCAGACAATTATGAAATGTTTTAAAATCAGTAGATGCTTTTGCTCACCAGTGGTTCTTTAGGTCTTTGAAGGTTAAAAATAGTAGTAAATATTACATCCATATTGTTCAGAGATCCACTTAACCTTACAGAACACATCAGGACAAAACAAGTCAAACAATACATGACCTGTTTTATCTCATTGACCCAAAATGACCAAATCTGGAGATCGCACAGATATGACGTTCTACTTCTGCAACGTCCACATTTGAAATTGAAATAAACCACATCGGAGCCATGACATGGCAGCTGCTAATGGCAACAATCAGGGTTTAGGGCAGAGCCTGTTTCTAATCACCGTCCCTGTACGCCCATGTGATGTTCTATGTCTTACCGTCTCGAGACAGCCGTCCTCTCTCCAGCTCCTTCCTGGAGATGACGTCCGAGGTGAAGTCCTGGTCATCATCGCTGTGTTCCTCTTGTTGTTGGGACGGTTGCATGCTGGGGTAGAGCTTTCCGAAACCCTCCCCCACCTCTTCGTTACTGGGGTCGACATCTCCTTCATCCACTCCTGAAGGACATCAATGTTAAAATTAAGACCAATGGCCCTGTATCTCACCAGCATGATCTACGTAGAATCAATAACAACTTGAATTTGTGAGGTCTTAATGCACGAGTATATTAATATCCATGTTATAAATCATTAGAACATGGCCCTTCACATGTATAGGTGATGATTTCTTTCGGCTTTTCCCTACCGGGGTCGCCACAGTGAATCACCTTCGCATGTTGATTTGGCACAGGTTTTTATGTCGGATGCCCTTCCTGACACAACCAGGCTTGGAACCGGCACAATGAGGCTTGCGCCCCCTTGTGGCCACATTGGGATGTATAGCGTAAAGAACCTTTCCCAAGGGATCACCTGGGTGTCGAACTGGCCATCTTCCACACCAAAGTCAGTGGCGTTAACCACTGAGCTACCCTTCATATGTATAGGTACATCTTTATATTTCAAAAACTTACGAAAGATTAAAAAAATCTAAATTTGTCAAAACTATGGACAAACTTTGTAGAAATTGGCCCATGGAACTCCATATAACATTTCAAAATAATCCAACTAGTAGTTTCAGAGAAGAAGACTGAATTCTAGGGTTGACTTTGACCCTTCAAGGTTCCTCAGGGTCAAAGGTCATTGGCCCATATAAAAGTTCATATACGCTTTCCTATCAGTGTTCAACGATTCCCATGGTATAAGTCATCAAAATATGAGCCATTATAAGTAAGAGCCAATTTGCTAAATTTCAAAAATTTGTCAACAATTTCAAACATTTTTATTTCTTAAAACTGTGAATAAACTTTGTGGACATTAGAGGAATTAATCCAACCAGAGAAGTTGACTGTTGAAACCTAGACCATTGAGTTTGACTCTTCAAGGTCACTCATGATCAAAGGTCATGAACCCAAATGAAAGTCCATATATGACTTCTTACTATATTGATATCTCTAACACTTTCCATGTTATAAACCATCAAAATATGGCCCGTTATAAATAAAGGCAAATTTTGAACATGTCAAAAATCCAAAAATCAAAATTTATCAAAACTGTGAATACAATTTGTAATTAATATGATCAGTAGGTTCATCTGAGAAGACGCTTGAAGAAATGGCTAACGAAGACATTGACGAAGACATTGATGAAGACAGCGATGACAGCGCCAAAGACAGTGACAACAGCAAAGACAACAACAAATACAGTGACAAAGACGACAACAAAGGCAACGATAAAGATAATGACAACGGCAAAGACAATGATGACAACAGCAACAAAGACAATGACGAAGACCGTGACAAAGACAACAATGAAATCAAAAACGACACCTTCACAATAACTCATCGTCTATGGGATGGCCAGTTAATAAAAAGGACAAAGACTGTATACAGGACTTTAAAATCAATTTACAAAGTCAGACCACCAACCACACTGGGAGCACTGTGGGCGTTTACGGTGGATTTGGGTAGTTGCTTTATGTTACACAGCAGGAAAAAGACACTCTTCTTCCTGTACAAAGGCAGGTGGAAATATTCAAAGTGTCTACTGACGGCAGATGGTGGAATAATCACTTCCACATTGTTTATCCTCTTTCGTAAACCACACAAGCTCAGGATGGACGAGTGAAAGCAAATCCTCTTGGTCACAATAGGTTTAGTTTAACATATGGATGTTTATAGCAGTGGAATCATTATATACTGACGGAGGTGGAAATAATGAATTCTGTCGTGTTTGATGCAGTAAATGCTGTCCTTAGGCAGAAATTGACTGTGTTGATAATTGAAAGAAGACAGAACTGTTAATCACATTCATTCTCTATCCAATAAAAAAAAAAAAAATAGTGGTGCTCAAATCAAAATCCACTGCTGTTTTGGAAGCATGACTTTGAAAGGCAATGTGTGGATAACTGAAGCAGACTTCTGCCAAGCTGGTGCATGCGTGCACACATTGTCGATGGAATTACTAAGAGCAGTGAGCCTGTACAAATCCGAGAAGAGGGCAGG
>JAPSES010000115.1:13856634-13873403 GCA_029822895.1 Maxillicosta whitleyi
TGTGACACATAAACAGTACCGCAGTGAACATGTGACACATAAACAGTACCACAGTGAACACGTGACACATAAACAGTCCCACAGTGCTTCAGTTTCAGCTTCAGAGTTTATCTTTTATGGATTGTGATTGTCTCTCTCTATTTTTTTATTAGAACATCTTTGGGTTTTTTGTTTTGTTTTTATCAATTACTAGAAATTTCCCACATGGAGCTCCAAACCCAAGGTTGAAAAACATTGGCCTAAAAAAAAAAAAAAGACTCATATTGTCTTCTTCTTCATGAGGCGCATGCATTCATTAATCTTCTGAACCTGCTTTATCCTTCCCTAGGGTCACTGGGGACACTTGGAGATATTCACCACAGGCTGAACATATAGAGACAAATAATCACCCTCACATTCACACCTATGGACAGTTTAGATGAACCCTTTAACCTATCAGTGCATGTGTTTGGATAACGTGCATGCATTTTATACCAATTTTCAGATTCAGATTACTTTATTAACCCCTTCAGGGCAATTCAGTTCACAGTTACCCTGTCTTATTGACTATCCAAACACCTAAGGAACAAACAAACAAACAAATGCAAAACATTGATAGCAGCATGTGACAGCCACATACACGTTCACCTGTCAGTACCATGGAACAGCAACCAGGCAATAAGTTTGACAGTGAAATGACTAAGATGCTAAGAAAGAATAAAACGTTAAAAAATAAAATGTTACTGGGATAATGTTCTATAAGTGACCTAAAGTACAATAAAACAGATGATCACATTCATTTCTATGGTTTAGGTTCAATCACTTTTAGGTTCAGTAACTTTTTCTTCAGTTTTGATACAATAACTTTTGAATTTAATGAGTTTTCATGAAAATCTAAATTAAATATAGCAAAATACAGTGAAAAATGCAAAATTCAAAGGATAATATTATGATAAATGGCGATAAATCACTTAAGTAAGGTTAAATAGTGAGAAAATGTAATGTGGGAAGTGACACAAAAGTAGCTCTGGGTCTTTATGGGTTAAACATCACACAACTTGCCAAAAAAAAAAAAAAAAAGAACTGAAAACACGGTGCAGCGAGTGAGCTTTAGTTGGGCAGCTTATTCTTTAGATGACAAGCACTCCGCAAACACAATGTAAAACCGGGCCATTAAGGGGCACTGGGACCAGTATGCCACGTCAGCACCGGGCCTTGTCCTCGTGTAATAATAACTTTCATAAGCCAAGACTCAGCACGGCACGAGAACACATTGAAATGTGCTCGGGTTTAATAAGATGTGGGCACGACATAAAGAATTTAACCTGCCACTTGGCTCGACGCCGGCCCTGCTGCGACCCAGAGCAACAGTCAAAACTATTAGTCAGAGGCCACTTAGCTGAGGAGGAGAGGTTTTTATTTGGTTTATTGTGTTTAAAGCCGGGCTGCGACAAACATGAGCTACTTAGATAATTGTTCGCCTGGAAAATATACAAAAACAGTGAAGAGTGCTTTTAAAAGCTAGAGGTAGACCATGAAGATAAGATAAAATAAAACTAGAAAAGCACTCAGAGAGCGCAAACCTCCGCCAAGCAGCACAGTTCCCCCACATATTGTGACTGACACCCCCCGATATTACTTCCACATATGTTTTTTATCTATTTTATTAGATTCTTGACACTGAAAACATACCCTTTGCAATTAGAATTACACTGATATCGTCATTTGTTGAATAGTTATTCTCAAAAATCGACATTTCCGTAATGGTGGCTCTAGCGCCATAACTATTGAAGATACGTTTATAGAAAAGTCCATGGACTATATGAGAAAACAAGAGTTCCACTGCCATCTGGTGGACATTTGTTAGTACCACAACAAGGCCAATAATAACTAATGGAGAATCCTTTAAAAAATTAGGGGTGTCAAACATACGCCCCCGGGGTGCATGTTTGACACCCCTGGTCTAATCTGTAATGAATGAAGGGATGAATTTGTGAAAAACAAAAAATAACACAGAAGCTGTTAACAATCAATGACCCTTTTAGTTCATAGTTGATCAGACCAGTGAAATACCACCATAAAAATCCATAAATAATCACAACTATTTGTCTTTGTTTTAGTGCAAAAAAAAAAAATGACCTGAAAATTTTTCCATCTACATCTATTCTTTTACAAAAAAAAAAAATGAACCTGAAATATCTTGAGAATGTCTTTTACTCGGCTTGTTATAAAAGTGACCAAAAATGAACAGAAAAAGACAATAAAACAGCTGATCGCAATTATTTCTATGAAAAACATTAATCATCAACCAAAGCCCCTCATTAGAGTCAGTGTTTGTCTCTTATGGGCTTTTAATTCACTCCAGCAGAACCCAGCCAAAGGACACACTGTCTGTAGACAGAAATAGAACATTCTAATACTTATTTTTGTTCACACAATTAATTGCAATCCTAGTCACAATATGAGCCCAATTTACATGTGCAGATTTAGTAGGATTTAGGGCGATCGAATTGTAGAAATGGAAAACAATTGTGACACGTCACTTTTTGTATTTTTATTGTGGTTTTGTAAGTGTGCACATTAGTGACTAATTGATGCATTTTCTTTAATAACTTATTTTGCATTCTCCCACATTCACCACAATATGACTTTTTCCATGTTTTCAGGTGAATGCACACTGATGAAAAGCTCATAATATTTCACACAACTGTTATGAACAATAAAGCAATGACAAGAAAATGTCAGAGATTATACTTTGGTCTTTTGAATCACTGAATATACTAGGATTAGGTTTATTATAGGATATAATTAACCTAAATACTCCTAAATCAACTCCAATGACGCTTTTAAAACTGCCATTATAACAGGCTGCCGAGGTGTCTTCATGTTTTATTTGCATTAAAAGTGTCAGAAAATGCCGTTTTTGTCATTTCTTTTGCATCTTTGTTTTCAGGAAGAACTTAACTTTAAATATCTGGTCATTAATTGTCATTATTATAAACAATAAATGCTTATAACAGTGTGTTTAAGTAAAAAAAAAAAAAAAAAACGGACCTGAAGTTTTTAGCATGTTTATTATCAGAAACACCTGTAAATGTCCATAATGAAAGTTTCTGAAATTACAAAATTAAACTATTTTACATCTGCTCAAACATACCTGTTGGTCTTTTCAACGTTCAGTATCCCTATTATGGCTTCATATTTTGTGTTATTTCCAGGCCGATTACCTAAAACATTCAATTGTTGGTTGAACAGGACAGAGCTGCAGAGCCGACGACCTGGAGGGGGGTGGGGTTATATGCATTTAAAGGGCCAGCGCTTTAAAAAACCACCTTTCTGGTGTCATTAGTCAGAAATAGGGTTGAAAATGGACCTGTGGAGTTGAATTAATCAAGAATTCAGACCAAAGCAGAGCATTTACAATTTATGTATACCACAGGGAAATGTTTTAAAATGCATAATTATATTTTAAAAAGCAAAATATTGCTCCTTTAAATTTAACTACTATGAGCTATTATTGTATATTTGTCCAAACTAATATACTTTTAATTGGACCAGGCATTAAAATGAACAAGAAAATGAAGAAAACACGGGTGGTTTAATCGTTTTTTCCGTAACTGTATACACAAACCAAACCATAACGACCTTAATGAGGATTCAGACCCAAACAGAGCATTTCCAGTTTTTGTATACCACAGGGAAATGTTGGATGCATAATTCCATAAAAAATAAAATAAATAAATAAATAAAAAATATTACTCCTTTAACACTGACACTAAAGCCTGTTCAGTGAGGATAACACTGCCCCGTGCTGCAGTGCATCAGGAGGTGGTTCAGTGGCACATCCACATTTCAGGCCAATATTCTGCTGTACTTCTAACAAACTGACACGGGAGTATGATGCTCTTCAGTATAAGTGAAGGGAGAGTGGGTTGCAATAGCAGAAGCTGTCAGTGTGAGAATGAGACGTATCAAAGACCACCTGTTCCCGCCAACAGGCCGGACAGACAGCCTGTCAGACGCTACCTGGCAGCCTGGACGTCTAATTGGACACAGGGCTGCTGACATCTCCTGACCACAGCTCTCTGAACGCCATCCAGGTTAAGTCTGTCAGTTAGCCTGGAGGCAGCCGCTCCACACTCCAGGCCCGCGGAGACTGTCATCGGGGCATTTATTTCCCCAGCAGGTAATGGCAACAAACATGCAACAAATCCTGCTCACAGCACATCAGCGCACACTAAAGTGGGTTTTGTTGAATACTTACCCTAGGCTAGGTGCAATGCCACTTTCTATGAGAGGAACACTTGGCTGTTTAGTCTCCTGCTTTTTCTGCTCCCGTTTCACATTTTTGTCACTGAAAAAAAAAAACCCAAACAAACAAACAAAAAAGAAATGATCAAACAGCAGCTTTTATCCAGGATAAAAGACCCATAGCTTATTATTTCATGGTTGTAATTTTGAGCAAATAAAAGCTTCCGGTTTCCCTACGGAAATGTTTTATGTACAGACGCAGTTCACACTCCGTTTGTTTGTATCCTCTGTATCTGTCGGGAATAAAATTCGACTGAAGTGCAAAACTAAGTGGTGAGACTGATGCAAATAAAAAGTGTCTGTTATTCAGATGTTATCAAGCAACTTACCTGTCTGATACTGGTGGGTCCTTTAATACTGTGACATGATCTTGCCCTTTTGCAAATTCTGCTACAAGTGTATGATCAAGGATCTCAAACTGATGGAGTCTTGTCAGAGCCTAAAAGAGATGTGAGGGGGGGTGAACATCACACAGCACAGAACATTAAAGTGTACAATAACTGAACAAATGTTACTGGTCTAAAAATCACTTTCCAAGGGATTCACCTTCGATGCGGATTTCTCGGTCCTGAAGGTTGCAAAGGCTGCGTGTTTCTGCGGAGATGGAAGATGGAGTTCAGACATAAAGGATGTACAAGAGGCAGAGCATGACAAGCAGGGTCCGTACACACTTTTCAAGGTCAAATTCAAGCACTTTTAAGATAAGATAAGATAACTTACAATAAGATAAGATAAGATAAGACTGATTTCACCATGGGGAAATTTAACAGTTAAAGGTCATTTTCAAATGTTTCCAGCTCAGCTCCTTATCACTGGGGTCAAACACACATCTACAGGAATACATACACTCACCTGCACGATTAATCGGCTTTAAATCTAACTTGTATTATTTAATTCAGTCAGTGTTTAAAAAAGGTTTATCGTCAATTCAAATGTTATCTCTGTCATGCCTCCAGGCTACCATAGGCTCCTCCTCCTAAATGTGGGAGTGGTCTCTACACACCAGTACAGAAATGCCGTTTGCTAAGGAGAGTGAGAAATTCGTAGCGAAAAATAGTAAGAGCAAGTCAGTTGTGTGGAATTGGTAGAGCTTAGAAGTTTCCGACGAAGAACAAACCACACCTCAGCCTGAAGGCGGTATCAGTCAAACACGGCAGCACAACCAACTTATTTCAGTGCCTCAAACTTCATCACATGCCAGACTGGAAGCAGTGCATTGCATTGCATTGCAGATGGCCCACAAAAACCGTATGCCGACTTCTGTGACTTCTTTTGTAGTTTTACCCAAAAATCAAATTCACTTTTTTAGAGGAAAAAAAATCTAGATTTTATTTTTTGGCCCAAATTGTGCAGCTATAAGCCATGATTAGTACTTTTTTTTGGTCACTTATCACAATGATGCACGTTGTATTACACTATAAACATCTAAAAATATGTTTCATTATAGCAAAAATTTTAAAAATTAAAGGAGAACACAAAGTTTTATCCAAAAAATAGGGAAGCCATTTGGTGTTGTTCAGACACACGTACTGAGATAAAGATCAACATGAACCTGAAGCACCTGCTAATTTTGTTTTTTTCACATAAAGTTTTATTTTCAAAAAAGGTATTACCTCTTTGTAAGGAGCTTTGGCGATTATTTCAAGCGATTTCAACCACTTTAACTAAAATTCAGGCACATCTCAGACCTTAAAAATATAACATATAAATTCAACCATTTTCAAGGATTTCAAGCACCTGTACGAACCCTGGATGAGGTTTCATTAAAGCCAACCTACCAGACGACCTGTGCATGGGAGGACACGAACCGATTCAGCTCCAAAATACCTCAGAAGGTCCTCCTTCTCATCCCGGTTGAGCTCGGCAGGTAGGTGACGGATCAGCAGCGTCTTACTGCTGTTTCTTTTCACCTCCTCCTCATTCTTGTCCATTTTACTGTAGGAAGGCAGAAGAACACGACTTCATGACACAGAAACACAGACTGATAAGAAGAAAATATCCTGATTTATTACTTAATGTACATTCACTTTAACCTGACACGGCCTGATTGAAGAACCTGAACTGTATTACACCATTAGAACATTTTGCGCTTTTCCACTCCATGGTACCGGCTCTACTCTACTCGGTATTCCTGTGGTTCTTTTCCGCTTACATGGGACCAGCTCGTCTCAGCTCGACTCGTTACTCCTACACTGCGCGTTACTTCCATGTCGTCTGCTCTGAGAATTGCCGAAAACTCGCTCGTTGCATATTTTCTTGTCTGGATTTTTACGTCTGCCACTAAAGACTGAATCTACGTGACCGTCTCTGGTGTAGTTTTGTTCTGTCATCATGTGGATTAATGTGTCGCTATTCACTGTCTACTTCTGCATCTGATTTATGTAAATCTGTCACAGAGAAAACTGTCTGACCAATCAGTGTCTGCAGTGTCCTGACGTCACGTTTTGGTGTCGGTCCCAACATTTTGGAACCTCAGCTGAGGCAGTACTAAAAAACTAGTATCGGGTCCCAGATTCCAGGTCCTTTTTTGTAACGGAAAAGCGAAAGAGACGTGTAGAGTTGAGTAGAGTAGAGCTGGTACTATGGAGTGGAAAAGCGCCACGCCAAGTACAGCTTCACTCATGGTTCCATCTGGGTTCTAACACACTTGAAATTTCAAAATTCCATACATTTTTTAGACCCTAATTTCCAGATGTCTTAGTAAAAAAAAAAAAATTCCAAGCAGCCAACTGGTCGTTATATTTGGCATTTATGAGCCAGTCATCAGAGAATTTACATTTACCCATGATAAGTTCTGCCAATGATCATACAAAGTATATTGACATCACCTGTCTGTTGAAGCAGCAGTGAAAGTTAACGACGCCTTAAGATAAGTTGGAGGAAGATAAGAGCAGAAGACTGGGCATTCAACTTGTCAATTTGCCCAAATGTTTTCTGGGAGGTGTAGACTACTGTATGTGCTGTCACATAAACATTTTAGCTGCACTAGTGCCTTTAAAAAAAAAAAAAACAGACGGATTAATTTCTTTTTTTAGATATTCATAATTTTATCTTTTAGAAAAATAGAACAGTCGTAACAGTCTTGAAAACATGAATATTTTTTTCAATACATTTGTTTCCATTTTCCATACTTTTCCACATCTGGAAATTTATAAAATCGAATTCCACACTTGCGTAAGAACCATGTGTTTCCAAAAGAAGAACAAGAGGCCTTTCACTATCAAATTCATCTCATGTTCAACCATCACCCACTTTGGATGAATGATAAGAATGTACCAACATACTGGCCAGACATCAGCATATAAAATGTATTTTCACTGATGGCAGCAGCAAATATTGATCTGAATCTGTGTTCAATCAAAGATAATGTGATGAAGGGCAGAAAGTCTTTAAAATACTGACAAGTTAAATATTTGGATAACGATGAATCATTATAATAATAATAATGATGGGTTCTCTCTGGGTACACTGGCTTCCTCCAACCATCCAAACACATGCACTTAGGGTGAACGGTTAATCTAAATTGCCTGTAGGTATGAATTTAAGAGTGATTGGTTGTTCCTCTCGATATGTCAGTCCAGCGATGAACCCCTCCCTCGCCAGAAACATAGTTGGATAGGCAGTTCACAAGATGAATGAATGAATACTAATAGTTTCTTTGTTAAGAGGGAGATAAACACCAACAAATACAAAATACTGCGAAACAGAAAGTAACACCAGTATCAGCTACTGACCAAAATATTATCTTAAATACTAGTATCTAAATTTTGCTTTCAGTGCATCCCTCATTTATGAGGCTGGGAGGCTCACTAAATAATTGAATTCAATATTAACAAAATTACATATAGCAGGTGTATTTTTGCATTTTTCTGATTACAGCAAATTGTGTTATACTATGGAGGTGACGTAGAGACACACTAGCCAACAAATCATATTATTCAGTTGTAAACATTAATGTGTCGTACAAACACCACTGATCACATCACATTATTAGTGTTTTTCGATTATTACCATTATCACTAAAATCCTGACTTTTCCCCAGCCTTAGGTGTTGTCTGGGTTTCAGTATTTTGCTCAAGTTAGTGGAAGACTTAAGCTGCAGAGGTGGGACAAGAAACAAGGAATAACTGTATTGCTACAACTACCAACCTGGTTTAGGTTGAGCCTAAATAGGTTTGAATGCTGCACTTCAGTCTTTTAACGGTATGGTTTAATGGTATTTATGTCCTCTATTGTAAGTTGCTTTGGATAAATGGGGTTGACAAGGGTAATGTAATGGTATGGAAATTTCTGGATTCATACCACCATCTCAATGTCAGTCAAAATAATTGCAATCATTGTTTGGTATATCATTCATTCATAGCTTATGCTTTGAGGAGGATCCAAAAATTATATGTATGTATGTATGTATGTATGCATGTATAGATAGATAGATAGATAGATAGATAGATAGATAGATAGATAGATAGATAGAATTTTTCCTCTAACTTTATGAAGGCATCTCAATCTTTGTAGATGAATGTTAACCCGAACACCACCGTTTTCTCTCTCTCTCTCTCTTCTTTATAGAGTTAAGTTTTCTGAAGTTTCTAATTAACATGATTTTTTTTCATCGTCGTTTGTTAATGAATGACTGATGGGTTTTTCCTTATCAGTTTTTCCATTGATCTATCTATATTATACTTAAGTGATATATAAATAAAGTTTAACCAACTCGAAATTAACCGAGCCTGACGGACAGATTATTTTACTTTGTCCACAAGCACCACAGAGGACACCGGGATTTATTTTTTTATTAATATTGCTGTAAAACACACAAACGAGGCGCAAACTTTAGCTCAATGCTAACCTCTAGTACACTATAAATACAAGTCGCCTTCAACTTCCACCTTTTACGTCACTTCGGCATGAATGTCTTTTGATTCCCCGATAAATATATTAAACACAGCATCTAACACAACACAAATTACTGAATAATTAAACCTAAAAACTCAAAAGATGTAGCTGCCAGTGGTAGCTTACCTGTTCGAGGCAGCGGCAACAAAACAAACCCACTTCCGGTTTCCTCGCGCTTACATTAAAATAGACAAAGTGCGACACCGCCATCTGTCGGACAGGAGGGAGTACTGCATGCACAGACTTTCTACTTGATTGTCCCGAAGCGGATTCTTTAATGCGTTTATAACACAGTGCTGATATAACTTGAAAGTAGTGGTTATTAATTAGTTAACTATTATTAATTTGTACTTCAAATTAATCATGTCTGTTGACTGTCCTCCTGTGGTAACAAAGTAACATTGTACTTTTTGGTACTTTAAAGGATAAATACTTTGAAAAACAGCAACAAAAGTAAGAAAGCAAGTAAGTAAAGTTTGTTTATAATCACAGACAAGGGAGTGCTTCACAAAGGGTCAATAAAATACAAATAAATACAAATATAAAATACAAATAAAAGCACAAATAAAAATAAAATCATAAAAAGATTAAAAATAATATGATGGTCCTAAAACAACCCCTAGTCTACTGCAGATTAAAATGGTTGGGGGGACAGGTGGGTTTTTACTTTTAAAACCATCCACAGAGTCCAAGTGTGTTATGGAGTACAACTAAAAAGTTTAGAAACAAATATATTTTCCATAAAATGATATTTAACTCTAAATATTTTCAAAAACATTAAGTGTTTTTATTGTCTTCCTCTCTCAATATCACTGAAATCTATGTTATACTGTTGAAAATTGTTATAGAAACAGCAGATAACATTAACCTAGTTCCAATTTTCCTGATGCTATCTTAAAATGAGATTGTAAAAAAATAAAATAAAGTAATAAAAAATAAAAGAGCTCTTCATATTTAAAGGTTATTCTAATTATCACATAAATTCCTGCACTTTTCAGTCTGTGTAAATTGCTTTTTGGGTGAAAATGTTTAGTTGTGGTGTTTGTCCAGCAGGTGTCAACCTCACCACATGGAATAACAGCTTTAAAGCATGTGACCTTACTAATAACTGCATCATTTTACAGTTATAGTGCACGTCTAATATTTAAAAAAAAAAAAAAAAAACAGTCAAAAAATGAATGAAAGTGTGTTATTTTTTGATGTTTTAGCTTCTTCTAGAGATAAGGGTCATTTTATAATTTGACGTATTAGTTCATGGTTGTTCATGGGTGGATGTTTTGGCCTGTGCTGGATTTTCCGTTTGCTGTTTAATGCTATTATATCATTATTACAGTGATTGGGTTACAGGCATGTCCTTCTGCAGCCCGGCCTTATGAAGACCTTCAGCTTCCCATCCGCACCCCCGAGAAAATCTCCCTTACACTTCTCGAGGTGCCTCCAAATTCCTGGCCAAATGAAGCCTTTTCTTTGAGGAGCAACGCAAGGGCATTCCTCATCAGGGGGACACAATACCCCCTTTCACCGTGGCTTGGCTCTGAAATTTCACAGGTGATGGGAGGAACGGCAGACATTCGATCCTCCGACCTCCCTCCGGAGTCGAGCAGAGGGAAAAGCAGGGAGAGGGAGATGCTGACCGGGAATATGGGGAAGAAAGTCACTGGAAATGATCAAATATGAGCATTCTTACGATAAACGCGATTGTAGCCGTGTGTCGTAGAAGCTTAGAACTACGTTATTTTAATAAAACAAGCATTTTCCCACACTTATTTATGTGTATTTCTTTAATTATTATATTGATAATACACTGTCTGATACATACAGTTGGATTTTCTTTTCAGAAACAAAAGAAAAACTAGCGGTTAAGTGATTTTTGTTGTAAAATAGAAGGATTAAAATTGAATTTCGAGGTGTTTTTATTTTTCAGTGTCATAGCAGATAAACCACATTAAAAAAAAACAAATAGATTTTTCTCTTTCTAATAATGAAAATAAATCCAGATTTTGTATGAATTTGAATATTCATCAAACCTGTCGTTCGCAAGAATCTTCCTGACCTCAATTTTCCTTGAAAATGACAATATTAAGTCTGAGAAAGTGGGGAAAAAATGAGCATTTTTGTTCCATTCTTCCATTTCTGTCATTTCTTTTTTGGTATTAGAATGAGAAAATGAAAATCAAGCAGTTTTTTTATATATATAAATTTGGTTTATCTGACATTGAAAAAGAAAAACACCCTAAAATTCAATTTTAATTCTTCTATTTTAAAATGCAAGACAGAAGATAATATTATAATAAATGGTGATAAATCACTTAAGAAAGACTAAAACATAGAGAAAATTTCATTTGGGAACCAACACAATAGTAGCACGAGACCTTTATGGGTTCAAAACACAAGCATTTTTGCACTTATTCATGTTTATCTATTTAATTATCATATTGATAATATATTGTCTAATACTTGTACAAATGGATGTTCTATTTGACCTGTTGATCCATTAATCCTATCGATACATGTCAATAATTGGTGTAAAATCCAGTTTTTCATTTTTTCATGGTCATCAGATATGACCCATTTGGACGTTCAGAGGCTCTGTAGTTACCATGGAAACACCGTCATCATCTACAAGATTGAGTTTATGTATAATTAATGATAGATTTGACTGAAAAAGTAACATTTTCTTCCATTTTCTCTGTTTTTTGAGATGATAACCCTCAACTTTAATATGAGCTTTTATGGACATTTACATGATTAATGAATTAAATTTAGGAAAATACATGATTTTTACATAAGAAAACAAAAATACTGAGTGTAATATTAGAATAAATGGTGATAAATCGCTTAAGAAAAATAAAAAAATAGTGAAAAAGTCTATCTATCTATCTATCTATCTATCTATCTATCTATCTATCTACCTATTGAGGTCTGAAATGTGCACATGATAAAAGGGATAAATTAACTTTTTTGTTGCGTTTGTTGTGATCGATCTAAAGACAGAATCTGAAAAAAAAACCCTAATCCAGTGTCAGACATAAATGAGCACAAATCAGCCGCCGTGATGAATATTGACGCCTGTATTTTAGTGGATTTGCTGGTGTTTGTGCATCGATTTTCTGCAGAGTGGGTGTTTACTCCAGCAGCTTCTTCATTATCCTCAGAAACATCAGAGGAGTTTGGTTTATTAGAGATAAATGAACAGAAAATGTAAAACAACCTGTTTATTTCAGCCCATAATGTGTAAAGATGTGATATATTTGTCTTTTTTAAATCACTTTAACCCTATCTTTTACAAAAAACTGCATTCATACCTTGCTTTATTTCTTTTTTTTTTCTTTTTTTTTTTACATTTATTGTTATTGTTATTGTTATTTCAATCTGAAGTTATTGTTTTGCTTCCGGCATCACTTATTCTGCTTCTTTGTTTTATATACGTGTGTGTTTTTGCCACTTATTCATGTACAATCAAATTCTACGTGTGATTTTTTTCTCAGAAAGTGTTTTAGCATTTAACTTAATATTCTTTAAATGGATTAAACAAGAAAAGGCATGTTTTTATTCGCTACATAAGTTCTTATCCATCCATAACTGTAACATATATGCACTTAATTTGATCTATTATGTGCCTTAAAAAACAATTTATAATGTATAAATACAGTTTATTTGGGATGCACCAGCTGTAAAATTCTTGCCTGACACTAATACCAATATTAAAATGATATTTTAGAAACAGCTGATGCCATTACCACTGTTACTTTCTATATTTTTAATGTTCTTTTTGCTTTATATTGAGTCCGATTCACTTTATTTCTATAATACATTTAAACAACAATAGCGTTTCCAAAGTGCTGCACATCATAAAATCAATAAAACGACTAAAATAAAAACTAAAAACAATAAATAAGTACATAGAACTACAACAATGCTCTAAATAAAATAATAAAAAATAGTTATGAGTACTAAAATATATAAAAATGAATCAATAATATCCCACTATATCAAAGCATCCATGTTCATTAATCATTATACACATAAAAATACTTCTTATTTTAAAGACTTTTGTCACATTATCTGTGAGTGAACACAGAATCAAACATACAAATGGAAAAATAAAAAACACATCAATATGATGCAACAGAAAACTGCCATAGGTGAAAAAACATCTTATCAATATTGACTGATTGTTTGATGCACTCCTACAGTTTTTGGTAAATATAGGCACGACTTCTTTATTTTTAGTTAATGTACTTGAGTGGAGAAGCAATTTATTACAAAAAAACCCCCAAAAAATCTAAGTTTATGTAGTTTTATTCACATTTTCTTCAGGATAGTTTATAGATGTAAACATTTTCCTTAATTTCCTTCATGTCATTTTAATTTTTTAACTCTAAAAAATAAGAAAACTTTGGGGTTGACATTATTTTTAGGTTAATATAGTCACTGGTGAAATGTAACAAAGTATTTTTACTTCGTTACTGTACTTTAGTATTTTTTTTTTTTTTTTGTATTTGTACTTTACTTCAGTAAAAATAATAATGCATAATTTTACTTTTACTTCACTACATTTTATGGCAGTTATATGTAATTTGTACTCCTTAGAAAGTACTCCTTTTGTACTCCTTGGAAATTGATGCCGTTACTCATTACATTATATTAACATCTTTTCATCTAAATCTTGTTTTTTTTTAAACTTTTCATCTAAATCTTACATGAAAAATCACACATACAATATTGACACCACTCTGTTCAATCTACATAATCTAGTCGTGACACTGAGCAGTGACATTAGCAGAGAAATAAATAAGTATGTCTACATTCTGTATCATAATGACACAGTCCACAGACTGACATCGTGTGAGTACTTGTACTTTTAAGGACATTTTAAAGGAAGTACTTGAAGAAGCTCTTTTCCAAAAGGCTATAAAAACCATTTGATTAAAATGTTTTATTTTATTTTTTACAACCAGAGTTTAAGATAGCAGCAGGAAAATTGGAACTAGGTTAATGTTATCTGCTATTTCCATAACAATTTTAAACATTACAACTATAGATTTCAGTGATATTGACAGAGAAAAACAATAAAAACACTTAATTTTTGAAAATGGACATATAGCGTTTTGGAAAAGAGCTCTTCACTTAGTACTTTTACATAAGTAAGATTCTTGATGTAGTACTTCTACGTTTACTTGAGTAAATATTTTGTAGATTATTGGTACTTTTACTTGCGTACTAACCTTCAGTACTTCCTCCACCCCTGTATATAGTATTATTTGACTGCTCTGACCAATTTGGAGCTGAACGTTAAAGACCTGACTTGCACCGTTTTCAGCTGAAACTCACTTTCCACAATTCGCAGTCACCAAATTAGCCCTTACTAAAGTGCAAAATAAACATGGAGCGGCGCCGTATAGAATGGCGGGCATTGTTCCCGTCCTGAGCTCCGGTACAGTATATTTAGACGCATACGTTCAACAGCGGAGCTTTAAGGAACAACATGAGCAGTCTTCCAGCGGGGAGAATCTCCTCCACCTCCAACAGGGTCCTACAGTCCTGGTCGGGGTCCCGAGGATGGTGTATTCCCCCCGGCCGGGCCTGGAGGGGAGGTTCCTACCGCTCAGACAGTAAACCCAGGTCATGTCCAGCCCCGGAGGCTTTAAATGGACTCTTTCATGACCAGGTCTATGAATGGGCCAGTGGGGCCTCTGTGCTGGGATCGTGTGTGTTTCCAGCAGCTTATGTGGAAACTGCACCGAAAAAACCAAAGCCTCATGACAGCTCTTTATATTGTTTGGCGTTAACCCTTAATGGGACACGCATAAGTCACTTTTCCACTGACGCTCAAATTACTCGAATATAATTTGCGCATAAAAATTTACCAAAACTCAAATTTTTCAATTGCGTTGCGCAGTTAGCATGTCACACAAAACTACTATGACACGACCTTTTTCTGTAAATAGAGTCACATGAATTCTGACTGTCGTCCACATCACTCAAAAGTCAACATTTGTATAATGGTCATTTTTCCCCGCTCGTGGGGGTTGATCGGGCAGCGACTCATTTGCATGTTGATTGGCACAGCTTTTTACATCAGATGCCCTTCCTGACACAACCCTGTGTATTTATCTGGGCTTGGGACCGACACAATTAGACACTGCCCCCTTGTGGTTACAGGTATATAGGGATGTAGAGTAAAGGACCTTTCCCAAGGGTCCATCTGGGTTTTGAACCAGCAATCTTCCGCTCCACTGTTCCCCAAGACAGTGTCGTAAACCACTAGGCTACCCATCGTCCACATCACTTAACCTCTGTTTGTTTGTTTGTTTTTTAACTCTTCTACGTGCCAAGTGCTGTTGCGTTGTTTCCATCAGATCACCTAAAATACATCTGTCCATCACTTTGATGTCATTAGTCAGTTGTTGCTATTTCCACCCCGAGGCTGGGATAAATAATGTTATAATGTATAATGAATAAAGTTTTCATTCTTTCATGAATGCATCTCTGTTTCTGGATTTGTACAAAATGTTTCAATTCCTGCTGATTTTTTTTATGTTTTATAACTAGTTACATCACAACATTTGCACATATAAGGTCCAGACTTCTGACGAACATTCCTCCGAGTACGATGTAATTGTTTATTGGAGCAAAAACTGAAAACGTCCAAACTTTGGGCTCCATAAAGGCGAAGTGTAAACGTGACAAATTCATGGGGCCCATTGGGCATTTCTGGGGGGCCCATGGGGGGGGGGGTTCAGTGGATATTGGTTTCATGTAAGGTCTGCTGTAAAATAAAGGAGTAGAAGCCAGGAGTCGGATGTTGAATGCACCTTAAGTTTTGTTTTCACTTCATGCTAGCATTAGTTATGTTTATTATAGACCACACCCCCCACCGGTATAACTGCTGCCCCCTACCCCATGTACTTACCCTCAGATCAACAAAATACTGAATTTTTTGAAGGGCCCGCATCGTTTACCTTTTCACGGGGCCACAACTGCTAGCGGTGCAATTACCTAAAACGTCCAGTTGTTGGTTGTATTAACGAAGTGGTTGAACAGGATAGAACAGCAAAGCCAACCAGGAGTGGGCGGGGCCTGAAGTGATTCATTTGTATATAAAGGGCCGGCGCTCCAAACCACCTTTCTGGTGTCATTAATCAGAAATACTGTTGAATATGGATCTGTGGAGTTGAATGAATGAAGAATTCAGACCCAAACAGAACATTTACAGTTTATTTAGGACACAGGGGAATGTTGGAAAATGAAGAATTCCATTTAAAAGAGCAAAATATCACTCCTGTACGTACTTTGTGCTGATGGTACTCGTATTTTAAAGCCTGGTATGAGTACTTTTACTCATCTAAATGTTATACGTTACAGAAACAGTTTGGATTCACCTATAATCAGACTTAATTACAACTCATTCATTTCTTATATTACTCTAGGTTTACATCCCATTTTACCTTTTGACTTCTATCACCTTATAAACTCTTACTTATTGTATTGTATTTTAATTTTATACTCATCTATTAGCTTTACTTTCTCCGTTTTCTTCTTTTCTACTTTCTACTAGTGTATGTCTATGGTAATTGTTA
>JAPSES010000115.1:13875145-13895024 GCA_029822895.1 Maxillicosta whitleyi
TGGATGGGTGGGTGGGTGAATGGTGATGATGGATGGATGGATGGATGGATGGATGGTTGGATGGGTGGGTGGGTGGATGGATGGGTGGGTGAATGGTGATGATGGATGGATGGATGGATGGGTGGGTGGATGGGTGGGTGAATGGTGATGATGGATGGATGGATGGATGGATGGTGATGATGGACATGTGGATGGATGGATGGATGGATGGATGGTGATGATGGATGGATGATGATGGATGGATGGCTGATGATGATAAATAAATAAATACATAGACAGACAGACAGACTTTATTAATTCAAACTGTATTTTTTCTTATTTTTTAGATGTATGTATGTGAAGCAGAGGCAGTGAACGCCACATTACGGGTCATTTAAGGGAACACACATATAGAACTCTGGAGTTAATAATATGAATGTTGCAGCGCTCACACACACACGCCCTATCATTACATATTACAGTTACTGACACGGCCTTTACCTCCATGAACCCTGGCTTCCATTAAAAGGCCACGTCGTTTCAGCGTTGCACACTGGACGCTGTCACGGGACGGTTCTGGACACCCCCGTTACCCAGTGGGAGGGAGAAAACGCCATATGAAAAGGAGCTCTGTGAAGGAGGCTCGACTCCCACCGGCCGCAACGCAAACCAGGAAACGTGAGGGAGAACATTTTAGTCAGTGCCTGCTCAGAAGAGCAAACCTCCGCTCTAGATTGGGAACATGTGTGCTGCTGGTGAGCTTTATGAGAGTCTCACAACAGCGTTACAGCACGATGAAACCTGTAACTGTGTGACTATTCTGAAAAGGTTCACGTACATGCTGTAATTGTTACTAGAGTGGGACGTTAAAGCCCTGTTCACAACAGGAATTTCAGCATAAAACATGAACATCGCAGCCATATTTAACGATATTATGAGCCTCATAAAACACCACCTTGAAATACTAAAATAAGATTTGGAGGAAAATCTAGGTCTGATAAACCACAGTGTATTTTTAAATGTGTGTGCTAGTTAAAACGACACCAAACTCATGCATTTGTGAAGATTTAAAAGGCTTTTTTGTGGTTTTTCTTCATCACTGCAGTAATGTCCCATCAGACAGCGAACTTTAATTGATTGCCCTTCTGCGATTTTTGGAATTCAAGTAAAAATGCAAAAACAACAAACAAACAAACAAAAAAACTGTTGTAAAATCACTCATAATTTATTTGTGTTTAAATGGGCTGGTTCTGCATATAACGCGAGTGGACACGAAACCAGGAATGAGACTGAGATTCATGAAAAACCCACATGTCTGGATTAGAAAAACCACTAGGATCGTCAAATTTAACACAGTGTCTTTATTTATAGTCTACATAAAACCATTTACAGCCATGTTTTCTGATCAAATGCACTGACACCTATAGGTACACTGCAAAAATGAGGTGTCTCAAAATGAGATAAAAACACTACATCTGAGAGAAAAGGTATTACAAACAAGTGAAATTATCTGTCCATGTAGCGCTGAAAGTGGTTGGAAATTGTGCTAAAATGTTTAATCAGATGGATAACCCATGGAGATGGATTAATCTGTGTTATTTTGACAGCCCTGATAAATACTTTATCGTCCTGGGTCGAAACACTGGATTCCAAATCTCTCTGATGGGACAATTTTAGAGACAGATTAGTTGTTGCGAAATAATCCACAATTTTACTTTTAAATTCATTCCTGCTTTAGTTGAACCATAAGCGATTATCCAAAACAAGGAGTTATTTTATACTGAAATAAATGTTGGAATGGAAATCAATTAAAGTTTGCTCTCTTTGTTTGGACCTTCATTGAAGGTTCTTTAAAAGATAGAAATGTCAAATTTACTGGTAAACTCAAAGACAGTGGGTGATTTTCTGTTCAAATTTCTATGTGAATTGATTTTTTATTGAACATAAAAGAAGATATGTCTCTTTCCATTTATTCAGAAAAAGTAAGGGACGTAAAGTGGCAGCACAAAATCCACCATATGTTCTAAGAGGCAAAAGTGGACAAACTTTTCACATTAAATGTATGTAAAAAAAAAAAAAAACTCCATTAAGTTAAAAAAAAAAAAAAATCTGATGAAAAAAGTGAAAGTAGTTAATTTCATGTATACTTCAATTTCATGTGGACTTTTATTTTGATGTTGGAAACCTGGTTAAAACCGGAAGTACTACAAAGGAAGTAAGAATGTTAGAAACTCATTAGATTTCATTTATTTTTTAACTTTATTTTCCTTCCTGCGAATCAATTCTACCACATTCCGGTCCAGTAGGTGGCGGTAATGCGTATATTAAGTCACGTGCCAGGCGCCAAATTAAAACCACAGAAGAAGAAGAAAGTTATTAGACATGGCAGGCTGGTGAGTAAATGTGGACTGCATCAGGAAACATCCTTGTTTGTTGTTGATTCCTGTGCAGAAGCGGCATTTATATGTTTACATCTTATTTAACGTTAAGTAAATTCATGATTATTTTTTTTATTGTATTGAGTTTTAACACGAAGTAGTAAGTGGTTGCATGACTGATGGGTTTTAAATGGCGGATTAATTCAGGTAGGACACCACCGAAGGCCACGGAAAAGACTAACACTGGACTTTACACAATGAAATATACACATTATATGCTTTGAAAATACAAAATATTGTTATATATCCAACCCACAGTGTCATATTAGCTTATTTCATTAAATCTCCACCTCCTCTATTACCAGCTCCATCTTCTCAAAAGACTTTTATAAACACACATGTAAACAAGCATTCCATTAAACCAGACAGTGTGTGTGTGTGTGTGTGTGTGTGTGTGTGTATTTACATGTGTATTGTATCTGTACTGGTGTATAGAGTGTTGGTTATAGGTCTGTCTAAGGCACAGGTGTCAAACATGCGGCCCCGGGGGCCAAATCCGGCCCATGAAAGGGTCCAGTCTGGCCCCTGGGATGAATTTATGAAATATTAATCATTTTAGTTCAGGATCCACTTTCAGAACCTATAAATACTCAACTCCAAATGTTTCTCTGTGTCAATGTTTTCATGTATTTACACTAAAACAAAGTATAATTTCTCAAAAAATCTGAACAACCTGAAATGTCTGAAGAGAAGTATGTGCAATTTTAATAATATTCCACCTGTTACTAAATATTTTACATATTTGTAAATCCACTGTGATCTGTAAGTTATAAATATACATGTGGAATTGATAAACGAAAGCATAATAATGTTTAAATTACACTTATTTTTTCAGTTTGTCCATATTATTCACATTCTTTAAAAGAATTTTTTCATGTGATTTCACTGTAAAACATAAAGACAAGTTTAGAGTTGACATTATTTATATATTATTGCATTATTATTTTACTGGTCCGGCCCAGTTCAGATCAAATTTACTTGAATGTGGAATTTAATTAAAATGAGTTTGACCCCTGTGGTCTAAGGGGTTGTTTGCAGTGTTGTATAAAGTACTGAAAAATCACACTCAAGTAAAAGTATACTCCAAAAAATTACTTTGGTAAAAAATTAAAGTCACTGACTGAATGGTACTTGAGTTAAAGTCTTAAAGTATCTGAACTTTTTGTACTTAGTACTGTAAAAATAAACGTACTCAAGTAATGTAACTAAAAGTACAAGTAAAAAGTAAATAACAGGTAAAAGCAGTCTGAATGTCATCTTTTTTTGTTGTTGTTGTTTACATTTTTTTGATAAACTGATTGTGAAGTATACGACTGAAAATGGAGATGCACACAACCAATTACAGGCAAAATGTACTAGTTTGGAACTTTGTAAACCTGTTCTTTTGTCTCTTTCAAATAAAGTCAGTGCTGAAAGTTCAGCTTATATTAAGAGAAAAACAAAAAACTATGTAAACTATGACTGTACACACGACCAATTGCCATCATTATAGACAAAAATTTTAAAAATGGGACAGAACTCTAGCTTATCTGGCATCTTTCTTTCATTTATAACAAGTAACGAAACTGAACATTGAAAATGTAGTGGAGTAAAAATATGCAATTAAGTTCAAAAATATAGTGAAGTAAAAAAAAATGAAACTCGAGTAAAGTACAAAGGCTCCCAAAATGTTAATCTTACTTAATCTTACTTAAGTACAGTAGCGAAGTATTTTTACTTTGTTACTATACAACACTGGTTGTTTGTGCCACATGTTTATGTCTGTATGTTTAATCTGTTTTCTTATTCTTGTCTTTCGTAACTATTTGTCCATATTTATCTCTTCTTGTGTGAAGCACTTTGTAACATGTTATTTTAAGAACTGCTATATAAGTAAAGTTTTACTTATTATTTCTGCACCTTTCAGCTCTTGATAATTTACCCTCAAGTCTACTTAACCCTTTAGAAATACTCGGAGATACAGGTAGTCCTCCTCTTACGAATGAGTTCCTTTCCTTTGCTGTCGACGTAACACGAATTTCCGCATAAATTAGAATTAACCCTTTAGTAAATACCCCCTTAATAACTATCCAAATATTATACTTCATATTTCAAATAAAGTATAAAA
This sequence comes from Maxillicosta whitleyi, assembly GCA_029822895.1. NCBI lineage: Eukaryota > Metazoa > Chordata > Actinopteri > Perciformes > Neosebastidae > Maxillicosta > Maxillicosta whitleyi. The sequence goes on from JAPSES010000115.1 coordinate 13,879,670, forward strand.
ATTAATGTACGTACAGTATACAGTACATATGTACGATAATGGCGGACGAAATTTTGGCGTCGTAAAGTTGAAATAAGGTAAGTCGGGTACGTTGTAACCTGAGGACTACCTGCACTAAATTTCAACCTTAGTGTGTTAATGCAGAACGTATCAAGACTTTATTCTATTTAGGTTTTTCAAAATGTTTTATTATCATGTAGAAAATTAAAGTCTGTTCTTGCCCATTAGTGGCAACAAAAAAAAGTAAATACAATAAAAAAAAAAAACACAACATCACTTTTACATGGTTTCTATAGGTTAATGTTAATGTTTTATATGCATTTACTGTCCACAGCCTTTAACAGATTCTGAATAGTTTCTCCTCCAATCACTTCAACTGCAACTTGCATTTTCCCGTTTTTTCCACATTTGCTAATATTCCCTCCGCTCTTTTACCACCGCGCGCTGACAGCACATTGGATTCCAAGCATCTGGTGTTTGGAATCAAAATTATTAAATGTTTATATAATCAAAATAAATCATGAATAACAATGCCTTTTTCCCATCAAGTGTAATTATGTAAAGCCTCTGGACAGTGATTTCAATGCTTTTATTGCCAAATAATATTGCAAAATCTACTCAATGAGTTTTAATGGTTTTTAATGACCTGCAGAATATTTTAGAACATTAGACAAACATAAGTGCTGATCCAGACACCTGTCCACATTCACATGATCCCTTTGAACATCATTATTTACATTAGTACCATTACTTCACCATTGCAGTAGTACCATTACTTCATCATTACATTAGTGCCATTACTTCATTACATTAGTACCATTACTTCATCATTCCTCACATTAGTACCATTACTTCATTACAGTAGTACCATTAGTTCATCATTCCTCGCATTAGTACCATTACTTCATCATTACATTAGTACCATTACTTCATGGTACCTACCAAAGCAAGTTCATGCACACCAGTACCTGATACTGTTGACTCGCTGTTCTTACTGGAACTGCCCGATAAAGGGTAAAGCGTTTGTGATCTTATTACTGTCATGCTGCCACTGTTTCTATACATAATATCATTGATTTAGGAGCTCTGGTTCCACGTTGGATCATAAATCTGACCTACCATCTTGGCCAGACTGATCTCATGAAATTGCGTTGTATGTCACACCAGTTCTTATGGCATTTGGGGTGTTATATGTACACATTTTCATTCTTTCATGTGTTATTCAACACCATTTGATCATGTGTCAATGTACGCCAAGATCTCTGGTTCATATATCGGTAACCTCTACCTGCTAGTCGCATGGTATTTAACACAGTGTGAACATACACCCGGAAGCTTTTTAATATTGATACAGTATCGTAAAATGAAATATCGCGATATATTCCAGAATCGATATTTTCTTAGACCCCCTAGTTATCTGTACGCAATTCAGGATATCACGTTGCTTTGGCAGCTGTATCCTGGTCCTCCATTGACAACTAACCTGGCCGCGCACCACCCACATATTGACAATTCTCATGGAGACTCAGTTAGCGAAGGCCACCCACCATCTTTGTACAGCAGCTTCACTATCGTCTCATTTACCCATGGTGATTCCACACTTTCTCTATCCTTGCTGCACGCTATTTGTCTGGTAAAGATCAGTTCGTCATGACCCTGAACGCCACCCAACAGCCCCTTTCGAGATGCTTCTCCGTGTCTATAAATGGCATGAAATTAGTGCTATGACAGAATTAAGTCATGGTAATAAAAATGTTGCACCGTAGCTACATTTACGTACATATTCCACATATCTGCCTCATGACTTTTTGACAACAGCCTCACATACCAAGGTCATGCAATCCTGTAAACTCTACATTTTTGTCCTGAGGGCTTTGAGGAGATCCGCCCTCACCAGGTGGTGCAAACATACTGCTACAACTTCAACTCTTTTATGATTAGCTCAAAGTAGAACGGTTCAATAAGCAACGCATTGTCCCATTAAAGTTTAGGGAAATTGGGGAAGCACTCAAACTGTCCATGAAGTCTTAAAGAAGAGTTATTGCAGTACTGGATGGAAATTGCCATGGAAGGAAGTTTTTCTAGTGGCAGACTGAGGTTTAGGGACAGAAAGTGAAGAATAGAGCCAAAATATGTCCAAAAGTAGCTTAATACGGTCTTTCTCGAATGGGGTTGCATGTTCCTCCAGAGATACTTGGAAGCAGACTGATCTCATGACATTGCGTTTTCATCATTTTGCATGCTATGCCATTTGATCACATGACATCTTACGTCCAAATCTCTGGTTTACATATCCGTGACTGCTAACCTTAACCGATAGGTATTTGACGCAATTTGTAGCTTATAATGTGTACAAATAACACGCCGATTAAAAGTGCTGTGTATATTTACACAACTCATAATATCATGTTAGTTGAAGTAAGGCTTTAGGGGACTTGACATTTTCTTGGAAAAATACATTAAATAAGTCATCACGTACTGAACACAAAATGAGAAAAAAAAGAATTAGCCTAATGCTGAAATATAACACACAATAAATGCATTCATATAATCAAACTGACACTCCTAGATTAAGCGTTATGAGATGGAATTATATAAGTAATTAGGTCATTATTTTTTGTTGATGAAAGGCTTTTATTGATTTATTCATTAACGAATATTTAATTTATTTTTCTTGTCGCTGAGACGTTTCAGTTTATATTTTGCCTGCACAATTTACTTAATAATTACAATTTACTACATTACTACTGCATTTATAGGTTAAATATTGATAGTTAATTAGTTAGATTATCCACATATGGATATTTGGTCTGTGTTTTATTAGTCAATACACACATAGTGCCTAAAATGAGCATTAGCAATTAGCATTAGCACACCTTAAACACATTAAAGGGAATTCACCTACAGGGCTGTTGTTGTCATTGTTCTGTTCACTATCTGTATGTTAGTACTGAAAATCCTCTTGGCTATGTGCAAGTACATCTTGAAAATGGTAAGTTTTGACAAATACACAGCTTTTTATCTGTTTTTTTCTTTGGTAGTAATTTTAACTCTGACCTAGAATAAGTTTTTACCCACCATTATTATGCAAATGCACTGTTGGTACATCCCGTGCGAGAGTTTTTTTTTTTTTAGCCCTTTCCTTGAATGATAGTGGAAGGCGCCAGATCTATTCAGTATCACACCACGAACAAAGTGTGATGATGGATCTGGCTCTGAAAGACTAGGTTTAGGGTTGAGATATTGTAATTTTGGATAAAATAGACGGTTTCACTATGTTTAGTATGCGCTGGGAAACTTTTCTGCCAGAAGACTATAATTTTATATATATTTAAATATAGTGTTGCTCCTCAAAAAGAAGATGTTTACTGTCCAACGTTAATGAAACAATGTAACAGCGTAGTTAATTAGTAGCATGTAGCATTTGATGTTAACATTCGTAGCATGTAGCTCTTTACCTTAGCAAGTACTGCGGTGTTCTCGCAGCCACCAGGCTCATGGCTTTCCAGGGACTTGTAGCATTTGAACTGCTGCTTAGTGTAATAGCACACACCATACACAATGTAATTAACCATGTCCATGTCAGTACATGGTGGTAGAGCATTCAGGCCGCGGCTCCATTCTCCAGCTGACAGCTCATAAGGGTCCATCCGGTTACTCCAAAAAGTTTCTCTAAATACTGCTGCTTTGCTGTGGCATTCAGCTTCTCCCTGTACATCCCTTTTGTGTTCGTCTTTTCCTTGTCCATGTCAATTGGTGTAAAAATATTTCTCTCACTGTCTCGCTTATCGATGCTGTCGCAATTTACCATGACAACCCAAAGCTAATATTTCCGTTTAAAATGGCGACTTCTGTTAAAACTACTAAAAAAGATCACGTGATATGACTTGCTCTTCACTCTCAATTGTACATGTTTGTGTTTTTCTGTTCATTACTTTTAAAAGAGAAGCGCGGTACAATTTACGGAATTCCAATCAAACAACAACACAACAAAGTAAAGTACACACGTTTTATTCATATTACATTTATCGACACATTCATGTCACATAATTCCAATGAAAGACATTCAATATTACAATGAATAAACTTGTCTGAATACAAACATAGTTGGAAATACTCGATAAAAGGCTGGTTTCGGTACACAAGTCAACAAAATATTTAACAGGCTGAGGTTTTTCTTAGATGTTTCGATGTTTAAATGTTACAGATTACAGCTTTAGTCGAGATCTGGATCCTGATTCTATTGCGCAGTGCCTCGTACAGCTTTATCACGTCACAGCTCCATTGAAATGATACTTTTATCAAGTTGAAACCATGACTTTCGATGCCTCTGAGCTACACTGTGCTCAGACAGAAGGACATTCCTGCCTTTCTGAGACATATAAAGGGTTTGTTGCATGTCTGGTTGCAAGTTTGCTGCTTCCTTTTCTTATGTGCTGTTGAATTAAGCTGCTTCCCATTAAGAACACCTGTAGTCCAGACCGGGCTGCCTTCAGTTCAGGGCACAGATACACTTTGGTCCCATGTGTAATGCAGACTTGTGGGTTTTAATGACTGTGAACAATAGAAAACATGCCTGCAGTTACGTTTATTCTTTTCTCTTTTTAGTCGGCCATTTAAAGCTGTGGTTCCAGAACTGTTTCTCCGTGAGAGCGTCAGAACAATTCATTAAAAACTAACCTTTTTACTGAGTTTTTTGAACATGAAGAAATCAGTGAAGTCAATAAGAGTATTTAGAGGTGGATTAAGTATTTAGTACCTTTTCTACACCTAAAGCAGAAATACCACAGTGTACAAGTAATCCATTACAAGTAAAATTAAGTTAAATTCAGCCATATTTTCTGTTTCAAAATCTGTGGATCGACAATAGTCACTTTTTCATTAGGTTTATACACAAACTTTAACGATATTTACTAAATGTAAAAAAACAACAACTATGTAATGTAGATTTATTCATTAAATCCTTTTCCTGATTTGATACAGAGTAAAATTTAGGCTGGTGTCAGCAATGCATAGAAATGTATGAATTTATGTCCGCAGTTACGTGATCGGCGCTGATTTCACGTGATCAGATTGGGACAGCCCTACTTTCCATTGCAGTTTTGCATATTATATCAATTTCACAACAGCCAGAAAACCACATCTTGCCAGTGGAAAAACTTTTAATCGAAAAACAAGAGTTTTGATGAAATTTCCATTAGGTAAATTTTTACGCACAAGTTATATTCGCACAATGCAAAGGTCAATGGAAAAGTGACTAATGTTGATGTAAATTTTTAAATTTTGCATGCTGGATTAATCATACAAACTGAAAAAACATATAAACTCAGCACTCTAGTTTTTGCTCCCATTTTTCATGAACTGAACTTTCCTTTGTTTTGTTTAGTCTTTGTTTCTGTTTGTTGGGGCCTCATTATGGAATTTGACATTTTTCACTCAAAAACATTTAGAAAATCTTGGAGCTAACAGTATTTATAAGTTCATATTCTATTATTTCTATTATTTTTCTGCTCCGACCCACTCTATCATATTTGACTGTGTGATGCGCCTGATCTAAACTGATTTTGACCCCCTGGTTTTTTCGCTGCTGCAGCGAAGGGACAGCCACCCCTGAAAAGTTATGTCATCATATACACTGGTTCCTCATTTATCACGGGGGTAACGTTATAAAAATTACCCGCATTAGGCGAAATCTGCTAAGTAATCAGCTTTATTTTTTACATTTATATATGTTTTGAGGCTGTAAAACCACTCACCACACACTTTATTAAACTTCTACCTTCCTTCAGCATGTCCATAAGTCCAACTTTTTGTGCGATGGTTAGCATTTTTCTCTGCCTTTTGGATGCGACTGTAGGTGCCTTTGTTTGTCGGTGCAGAGCGTTTCGTCGTCATTGTGGGTTTTGTCGAGAAGAAAACTTGCAATCATAGAGCACTTCATTGTCACACTGCTAGCGATGGAACATTGATGTAAAATTCATGAAAAACGAAACTCCTACCTTTTGTTCATATTGTAGCCCTAGAAAATCTCCATATATATAGCCCTTCGCCTCTGACTAATTGAGAATCGGGACAACACAACCCCTTCACATGAACGCGCAACATGGAGGGGTAAGGGGTGAATTGGGATTCAGCCTAATAGTAAGAGCATTGGAAGGTAAAAACACATTTGAGTAAAAAATGAAGTACAGTATTAGAAGGTAGAGGTAAAATACTGAGCAGTAGTGATCACTGTATGTCGTTATCTACTATATAACAATGAACACCTTCACAGTCTGATGCTGGGAATAAACTTACATCTTGATATTCTATTTCAGGTTTGATGTCTGCTTCTGTACGACTGTAACTGTTTATTTAAATAGTCCCTCGCTCTTACAAACTCTGTATAATTGCACGTAACGGGACTGGACTCTCTCAAAACGGAGGCACAGTTTAGCCAGATGTTAATTCTGGTGTCCACCGTGGTCAACCGCACTGAAAATACAGGTTGCCGGTGGCGGACAGCGCATCGTCCGACAAAGACGAGTCGACTTGAACGTCAGAAACCTTCAAAGACTCCAAGGCCCGGTTTTCCAGACCCATTTCTCCCAAAAAAAAATGAGGTCAGTCTGCTAATGAAAGCTTTTTAATCCCATGATCAAAAAGTTACCAGTTGATACAAGCTCATAACCGGTGTTTACGCTCACGAAATGTAGCGGCCAGGGCCAAAAATAATGTGAGCAGACGGAGGGAGTTGAGTTTTCTTGCTGGTATTAGACGGAGGAGTGGATGGAGGGAGTGTAGAGAAAGAGCTCTTTATACTCTTCCCTGTGCGGTGGGTAAACAGTGACAGACAGTGGCTGGTGCTTGGCTCGAGTGTGCCTGTGAAAAGTGCTTGTGTTTCGATACCGTGTCAGGTAAAACACCTACCAAAATAAAAGAGCTACTCATTTTGACACTCGTTTTTACTCACAATAAACGCCTAACATGATATATTTGCAATAATTATACAGCTATAAGCACAAAGATCTTTAGAATTTGGCTATAAATGATGAAAATTTACCAAATCATAACTAAAATATACTTTGTTTTAACTTGCTTTTTAAAAAAAATATCTTTATTTTGTTCTGAAAAAATAGCAAATGTGTTCATTTACAACTTCATTAACATCAAACAAGAAAATTGCCTTTTTAATGGTATTGCGATATATTGTATCGTGATCCTAGTATTGCCAGATTCTTGCCGATATACACCCCTGCTATTCATGTAAGTAGTTGTTCATAAAAGCGCAGATTAAAGTTGAGGATTATACAATTGAAAACAGAAAAAAAAAACAAGAAATCGTAAGGTTTTCAGCAAAAAATAACATTACCTGAACATAAACCCAATGTTTCCATCCACTGTCATTGGTCCAACTCCATGGGTTTTACTGGTGAATCAATGTTGTAGAAGATGACAGTGTTTCCATGGTAACTACGGAACTTTGAACGTCCAAATGGGTCATATCTGATGACCGTGAAAAGATGACAAACTGTATTTTACACCAATTATTTACATGTATTGATAGAATTGATGGATAAACATGTTTTACACAGTTTGTGTCAGTAGATGGTTTTGGGTCAGTGGATCTTTTGGTGATTGGATTTTCTTTTCAGAATCGAAAGAAAAACTGGTGGTTAATTGTTTTTCATCTTGAAATAGAAGAATTAAAATTGAACTTCAATGTGTTTTTCTTCCCCAGTATCAAAACAGATAAACCAAAACTTTAATTTTCTTTCTAATAACAAAATAAAGTTACTATCTGACAGAAATGAAAAAAAAAAATTTTTCTGAGATTGAATGTTGTCGTTTTCAAAGAAAGAGCGCTACTAGCTACATCACAAAGATTTTTACGAATGATGGGTTTGTACGAATCTTCCAATTCGTACAAAATCTGGAGTTCGTAGACGTGCTTCCTCCACGAATGTCTGCGAACTCCAGATTTTCTACGAGATTTTTTTAGAATTAATGACGTCCTTGTGGTTCAAATATGTTCTATACATGAAATCACCTGGTATTAAAAAAACAGATAGATTAAAAAATTACATCGTAGACACGTTTCCTCTGCGAATGTCTATGAAGTTAAGATTTTGTATGAACTGGAAGATTCGTCCAAACTCATTAATCATAAGAATCTTTCTTTGAAAATGACAATAAAATTGAAAATAATAATAATAATAATAATAAATACATTTTGTTGATCCATTTTTCCATTTTTGTCACGTAGTAACTTTTTTTTTATTAGAAAGACAAAACGAAAATCAGTCTTTTTTTTTTTAGTAGTTATTTCTGTTCTGAAAAAGAAAGAAAATGTCTTTAAGTTCAGTTTTTAATCCCTCTATTTTAAAACCACTAGTTTTTGTTTTGTTTCCGAAAAACAAAATATAATTATTAAAAGATCCACTGACTTTGCTGTTTTAATCTTTACGCGTTAATCTGATTATTTTATTCTTTTTCTTTTATATAAGTGCAAAAAAAAAAAAAACAATCATAGAAAACAGAAGTGAAATGGTTAAAAATGAGTGGAAAACTAACAGGAAGTTTGAGTCTGTAACCATTACATCCTCCCAAAGAAATCCACTACTGGACTGAAAGATACATTTTTCAATTACTGCATTTCTGAAGTGCATGTAAACGCGCAAGATCCAATTATTACAATTATCTGATTACTCCCAATTATCTGATTTTTATAGTCATGTAAACAGACTCGCTGACATCACTGGCTGCTGCTTTAGTTTCCTGGCTCCTGTTTACTCTGCTTGGATGATAATAAACCATAGAAAATTTAGAAAATCATCAAAAAATCTAAAGATAAATCTGAAATCGTCAGCAAAACCCAGTTTCTATTCATAAAGAATAGTGTTTTGTATTGGATATTTAATGTTTGTTTTATCTAGAATATGTAGATGTGATGGTATCAACTGCAATATGACGAAGACAAATGGAAAATATTACTGAATATGCAATAAAAATGCCATTAAATAAAAATTAAATGTGACGTCATGAGTTTTACACTTATAATAATAGTTTTAGAGCGTTTGTACAGTTGTTTGTAAAAGTCTAATTCTATATTTATCTTTGTTGTTTTTTCAGGGTTAAAATATTTATTCCAGGTTCTGAACTAAATGTGTTGTAAAGGTTAAAGTCACTGTTTAATTTGACCTTTGACCCCATGATGAGAAGCAGCACAAACAATTAGAAACGTGACGTATGTTGAACGAAATGTGCTATAAAACATCAGAAAATTAATGCAATAAATTAATTTTTTAAGCAAAAGGATCATGTAAAGACACGTTCAGTGTAAAAGAGATTAAATAAAACACCACCACTTTGGTTTATAAAAGCAGTTGAATGAAACTTGATTATTTTGTGCAACTTGTTAATTGTTTTGTTCATTTTTAATCTTTCTGGGTCATTTGTTGATTTTTTTGGGATTAAAGCGGAATTTTTTCTGTTTTGTTTTTTTGCTTCATATTGATAGTTGATTTTCTTCAATCTATTGCCTATTTTTGTTCAATTAGTTATTGGTATAAAACAGACTTACTTGTTTAGTTTAAATATATTTCTCATGAATGTAATGAAAATATTTGCTGAAAAAAAAAATCGCTTTTTCTTCATAACCTAAGCCTTTACTCTAAGCTTTTCTAAACATCTACATAATCATTGAATTAAGTATGGAAAATACCTGATTTAAAAATGAGAATAATATTGTAAATTGTGCTAAATGTAGAGAAAAACAACAATTTTTTTGTTTTTTTTTTGTTTAATAGCCTAAAAGAAGAGTCATATTTTCTTCTTCTTCATATGTTTTATATGTTTTATCAAACTTTTACTGGGATAAAAATGACCGTAAATGAAAAGAAAAAAGACAATAAAACAACTGATCACAATTATTTCTACAAAATACTTTGATTTATGTTCAGTTATTGATATATTTTGCTAGAAAAGTCAGTTTTTTCTTCAATTTTCCCTGTTTCTTATGTAATAACCTTCAACTTTAATCTGAGCTTTTATGAACATCTATATGATCAGTGAATTAAATGCAAGAAAATGCTTTATTTTCACTGGAAATTTGCAAAATATGGAGGATCATTTTGCAATAAACTTAGATAAATCACATAAAAAAGATTAAATACAGAGAAAAATTCATTTGGGAACTGCCGTAAAAGTTGTACTGGGTCTTTATGGGTCAAAATGACAAAGCTAATGTTGCACGTGCACGGTAACTCTTGTGGCTGTACATGCAGAGTTAAATATGTAAAACAGGCAGATACCATTCCCGTAAATAGTAATTGCTGTTAACTGAGCAGAACAAAAGCTGAGGAGTAGAAGCTTAATCATCTCTGGTTTGGCAGGGTTATCGGGCTCGGTCATTTGTTGATTTTCGAGGCATCTCATTAGTGGAGGCGGTAATAGTTTTGCACAAAGGCTGATTGTCATTTTAGGAAGAGCTGATAACCTTCAGATGCACTTGACAGAAACTACAGGAGAATTTTCGGCAAATTACATGTTTCACTAAGTCCATGTCCGCTTCTGAAATACACGGCCTACCTGAAATGTTGCTGGAACTTTATAATAGAGCTGTTTGTGCTGCTTGTTTGTGGATGAACTGGTGGTATTTTGTGAATGAAGGACCCATATTTACAGGAAATCAAACGTATATCATTTATACATGTTCAATATATTTATACAGTAAAAAACAGAGTGTCAGTTTAACTCTTGAAGGGTTGAATTTAACTCAAAATTAGAGTCAAGTTGACTTAAAAGTTAATTCACTGTCAAAATTAACCTTGAAATGTGTAAAAATATTTAACACTGTTGATAGTAATGTGATTACACTCTAGAGTTATTTTTACTCCAAATGTTGTTATCAGTATTGATGAACTAATATTGAAACGATGCAGAATTGCAGGAGTTCTCAAGGTGGGGGGGTCGTCTGATGACTTGCTAAGTTTTTTTAAAGTGGTTCTTTGGGTAACGACTGAACGAATGAGGTCAGGGGTACAAGCGGCTGAAATGAGTTTCCTTCGCAGGGTGGGCGGGGTCAGCCTTAGAGGTAGGGGGAGGAGTTCAGACACCTGGGAGGGAGTCGGAGTTGAGCCGCTGCTCCTCCACATCCAGAGGAGCCGGTGGAGCCGTTCAGTCGGGAGGAGACCTCAGGGATGACCCCCGGGACGGGTTATATCTGTGGACGGGCTTCTGTGCTGAAGCTGTTGCCCCCCCCCCCCAGGATCCTGGATAAGTGGAAGATGAGTACGAGTACAGGTTCTTTGGGTGGTAATGACAGATTGTGTTCTTTATTGTTCCTCCCACAATGGAACACATTTGTTCTCCAAGTTATTAACACTCCAAGAAATACCTTTATTTTGAAGGAGCAAAGACTACTTCACTTCCTTTGCATTGACACTATCAATATTCAATATTTATAGGTTATTTATTATAGTATTTTACTGATCTGACCCACTTTAGATCATATTGGTCTGTATGTGGAACCTGAATTAAAATGATTTTGACACCAATGATTCATATCTTCTAATTCATCTCACGGGCCGGATTGGACCCTTTGGCGGGCCAGATTTGGCCCCCAGGTCGCATGTTTGACACCCCTGGTCTATTGTGTTCTTTGGTACCATATGACATGTTCTTATGTCTTGCGTTCACTGTTGGTATTTATTCCATTCCAGTATGACCTGAATACTTCTGTTCAATTAAATGTGTTAAATGAAAATAAAAATAAATAAAGATAGAAATAAATAAAAATCCATTTTTGAACTGCTGTGAGTAAGTGCCATAGTTTGCTATAAGATCCTTATACGACACAAGGGCCCACTTTGGCCACGACTGCCCCAGTTTACTGAACCGCACCAGAACAAGCTGTAGCATGGACCCCTTTCTGCCAAGACACAGATTCATCCCAGAGAGAAAGGATCTGGTTTCTGCCTGAACATCCACCAGGAGCATCTGACACCGTTTGGCTGGAAACGGCTGAGTCCGACTGACGGACAGATGGAGCCTGGTCACAATCCATGGATCCACAGATACAAGGAGGCGACTGTGCTCCAGGATGAGCTCTGCTGCAGGAGAACGCCGGGGTCCTTCATCCCATTCAGATCACTCCTTAACCCTTTACCAGGCAAGTGACTATTTTTGGTCATTTCTTCACACTTTACAAGACAGTGACCGCAACAGTGAGTGAGGGGTCTGTGAGGTCCACCTGCGAGTGGACCTGCTTTAGTAGGTACCATGAAGTAATGGTACTAATATAAGTAATGATGAAATAATGATATTAATGTAATGATGAAATAATAGTACTAATGTAATGATGAAGTAATGGTACTAATATAAGGAATGAAGAAGTAATGGTACTAATGTAATGATGAAGTAATAGTACTAATGTAATGATGAAGTAATGGTACTAATATAAGGAATGAAGAAGTAATGGTACTAATGTAATGATGAAGTAATGGTACTAATGTAATGATGAAGTAATGGTACTAATATAAGGAATGAAGAAGTAATGGTACTAATGTAATGATGAAGTAATGATACTAATATAAGGAATGAAGAAGTAATGGTACTAATGTAATGATGAAGAAATACTACTAATGTAATGTTGAAGTAATGGTACTAATGTAATGATGAAGAAATGGTACTAATGTAATGATGAAGTAATGGTACCAATGTAATGATGAAGAAATGGTACCAATGTAATGATGAAGAAATGGTACTAATGCAATGATGAAGTAATGGTACTAATGTAATGATGAAGAAATGGTACTAATGCAATGATGAAGTAATGGTACTAATGTAATGATGAAGTAATCGTACTAATGTAATGATGAAGAAATGGTACTAATGTAAGCAACAATGTTCAAATGGAAAGTTCTAAGATACATGTTCCTTTCACATTACATGTATTAATCTTGATTCTTTTTTTGTATCCATTTCTTGTGTTTATTCATTTTTTGCCATTAATGGACAAGGAACCAAATATGGTAATCTTAAATGACCTAAATTTTGGTCACAATAAAACATTCTGAAAATTTTCACAAAAGTAATAAAATCTTGTTCTGTTCTGTTCTATTCCCAGATGATGATTGCCACAAACAGGTAAAGTTGATAAATGTGTTCCAATCACGGTTCATGTTAATCTCTTTCAGGATCTGTTTCCTCATTTGGTTTTGTGGAGCGTGGTCGAGAACACGTTAATGTTCCACAGGTGTTCAGGTGGAGATCTGAGAGTCCACAGACCCTGAAGGAACAGATGATTGACATCATGTTCATACTGATCTAAACCTCCAGGGTTCGGTTTGGACGGAGGCACCAGGAGGTTGATGTTCCAGGTGAGAACCGGCTGTGAAGGAACCGACCTGAGGTTCTGTTCAGTTTGTATGGACTTTATTTAGCTTTAGATACAGAGGAGGGTTCTGTCATTTGGATTGTTTCTGTCAGTTCTTTCTGTTTTGCATATTTTCTTTCTTTCTATCCTTTCTTTTCATCTATTCTTTCTATCTTTTTTTTCTTAAACTCTATCATTGTATCCTATCTCCTTCTAAAACTTATTTCTCAGACTTTTATTGCATTTAACATTAAATCCTACTGTTATATTTTATTTTCTAGTCCATGTCTGGGTCATATTTACTGTACATTTGTGGATCTGACAGTAGTTTTCTCTTCCTTTTTTGTCTCCTATGTCACTGATCACATTAACAGTATTTTAATCCACTCCATGTTTCTTAGTCTTTTCTGTTTCATTCATCTGAACATACATTTTCCCCAGATGCACTCGGGAGAGACTTGCAGGGGTAAAGGGGGGGTAGGTGGGGGGTGGTGGGGGCATTACAAAGCTGATGGGTGGACCCGAAGGAGAATTTCCTGCCCCGTGATTTGCTAATCGGGGGCTGGTTCCCTTGTCATTTCCCTGTAATCGTGGCTCTGGTTTGTGGAGCTTGCCCAGCCCTCCCGTCCGTGGACGCACCAAGTGTACTGCCTGCACTGTGTGCGCTTTGGTTAAAGCCCGACTACCTTCACTGTGAAGGCTGGGCACTGGGAAGGAGGATCGGGGGCCTCGTTGTGGCTGAGAGAAGAGGCTAAAACCCCTCACTTATGGCTTTTTTGTAGGACAGTTTCATCATCATTTGGGATTGTGGAAGGGACGTCAGTTCAAATCACCTGAAGTCGCCCTAAAGTTTGGTTCACTTGTGGGCGCGCGATCATGGAGATGCAAAGGTGGTCCACAAGGTGGAAAACGAAAAGGTGGTTTATGGATTCCACTGTAACTGCATTCATCACTTTAACCCTGGTTCTACACGCTACTAATGTCAGAGCAGGTAAGAAGATTAGGGGCCAAACGTCTCTTATGAACTTTTCTTGCACCGAAATGGGACGGAGCGACGGCTGGCGGCTGGGAAACGCAGTAACAGATGATGGAGATTGGGGGATTTACACATGTACCTGGACACAGCGGCGTCTGCTTACTTTACATTCACGTGGAAGTGTGTTTTTCCTCTACAAAACCGCACGTGCATTCAGTAGATAGAAGCATTTTACGCGTTATTACCACGTACTTATTAGTTACAGAACAAAACTACCAGAGCAAAAACCGTGCGTAATCCGTATCCCAAGACAGGATACCTGCACCCCAAGGGGTAGATCTTTCAGGTGCGCGTATTTTTGGCGTTCAAAACGTAATATTCCTTAACCCCAGGCTATTTTTACGCATGAATGGAACCCGACCGGCCCGAAGATGAATCACCTCCTAATTAAATTCATCCTAAGCTGCTGGTATGTGCGTAAAAAGATCAGGGGATAAAAAAAAAAAAAAGTTTTCGGTTTTTAAGATTTAGTTTTGTTGGGGAGGAAAATGGGGTCTTTGTTTGGATTGTGGTCCGCTGGGTGGAAGTGGACACGGTTAGCAGGGTGGATTTTCACAGATAGATGATAACCTGCTGCGCATTTGGCTTTGGAGACGCTTAGTTTGCGCAAATGTCGGATAGAAATTCATCCTCATATTAACATGTGACATGATACTTCCGGTCAGAGAAGGGGGGACTGGTAGTGTTTTTGAGCACCCATGGTACATCTCTTTACAGTGGGTGAAAGCAGACGCACAGACTAAAGTGTTCAGGCTGTAATAGTGTGTCAGTGTAAATTATGGTGCCATAATAAGTAGCAGTGAAGAGCTTTTTCAGAGTCAGTGCAGAGCATAAAACCTCCTGTGTCTGCAGGGGGTGAAGCAGTCAGGCAGGTTCACCCTATCTCCACACTGCCCTGGTCCACACCGAAGCCCAAAAGCTGACTTGTGCAACCTCCCCTCCTCCCTCCCCCACCCTCTCCC
>JAPSES010000115.1:13902009-13937032 GCA_029822895.1 Maxillicosta whitleyi
CCCCCCCCCCCAAAAGAACCACAGATATAGGTCTGCCTTTGTTAAGTCATGTAACAACTGCAACAGGCATGAAAACAAAAGTAAAACTTAACGTTGAACGCTTGCTTTACTGCGGAGCTTACATGAAATTTGTGTGAAAGGACAGTATGTATATATACACATTCACACAAGTGATTTGACTTTTCCTTCACTAAAATAGAGGAGTAAAAAATTTTGAGTAATTTTTTCTTTATTATGATATTATTTTACTGGTCTGATCCAGATTAGTTTGGGCTGAACTAAAAAAAGCTTTTCCCTTTTGACTGTTTATATCTTCAGTGTCATTTTTACACTTTGGAAGTTCATCCAGCGGGCCGTATTGGACTCTTTAGTGGCCGAGTTTGACACCCCTTGTTCTAAGCCTTAAGTCTGTTTCCTTTTCGGTTCCACAGGGGGTGTTTTTCCCGAGGACTTCTCCATCCTGACCACCGTGCGCCCCAAGTCCGGCCTCCAGTCCTTCCTGCTGTCCATTTACAATGAGCAGGGAGTCAGGCAAATGGGCGTGGAGCTGGGACGCTCCCCTGTCTTTGTGTACGAGGATCAGAATGGGAAACCAACCCCAGATTCCTTCCCGCTGTTCGTCGGTCTCAACCTGGCTGACGGAAAGTACGTCAAGTCTTTAACACTCACTTAACACAGACGGTGTCAGGTTAACGTGCATTAATTAGGACGGCCTTCTTCGATTCAGTTCAGTTTAGTTTCGGGCAATATCAGAAATCGGAACAATATTCAGTTTCTTACAAATGCGACAAGGGACAAGACATTTGCTTATCCGAATACTTAAAAAATGTACACGTCTTATATACGATGGAAAGAATATATTAAATAAAAGTTGTTCAAAACTTCATTTGAAGGTAATATATATAGATCTGAAAACATATTTTACAGACACATTGTTAGACTTGTCATATCATTAGAAATAACTGACTATTTGTTAAGTTACTCTCGCTACATTGTGGTGTTTTCAGTGTTTTTAAGCCATATTTCACAGGGAAAAAAATGGGTATTTCTGTGCTAACAGTTACATAATAGCATAGAAAGTTCACAGAAAGGACTGGAGGAGCTATCGTCCCAATATAATATAATAATAAATATATAAAACCCTCTTTGTTTGTGCTAATGTAAGATGCTAACTACCATTAGCTTGGTTAGCACATAGTTTTTAGTACAAAACTATAGTTGAACATGTTAACTTTTACTCATGATGCAGTTGTGTTTCATTTGAGGAAGAATAAATATTGTACATCCAGGAAAATAAACACTAGTCAGACTGTTTTCACACATGTTATTCATTTTTTGCTAACAAATTTGTGCTAAGCTAGCTTATGTTAGCTAATATAATTGAAATCATATCATACAGGTAGATTCAAATGCATATTACAGTCCTTTCTGTCTACATTTCTCTGATATTTCAGAACTATTATTAGTGAAAAATTTTACTTACCCAAGATAATATCTGATCTATAGCTAACAATTTATTTACTAGGGCCTATATCATAAAACAATGTAAAAATGCTTCAGCAAGTTCTGACAGGGACCTAAAATATATTATATTTTGTCTCTTTATGGTCATTCATGAACCTCCTAAATTGTCAGTCTCTTATGTTGTAAGTATGTTCATGAATGTTCAGCCGTGAGTAGATTTTAGCTTCAGAAAAGAAGAATTAACACTGATCTAAAGCTAAAATACAGTATATCTCTTGTCTGACATACAGGTTCCATCATAGATAATATAAACACTCATGGACATATAAAATAATAAATGACTGTGTATAATGTCATCGTGTCCCTATGAGCATTTTAAGCTCCATTCTGTTAAGTTACGACTTAAACTAGTGATAAAAACAGTGGTTTAATGTTTCTAGTTGATAAATGGGAAACATTAGTCACCGACCGCACATTAATGGACTAAATATATACATGTTTATATCATTCCTCACTTTGGCCTCTTTAAAGCTTGACAGGCATAGATGTAAAATGAAAATCAAGACAAATTCAGTAACAAAACTAAGCAAAAGAGCAAGATATGAATGATATAAACCAGAACGGCGTGCTCATACTTTGCTGGTACACTGGTCTGTGTTTTCAGATACAATTAAAATTTTACACAATCTTAAATCTTATCATGAAATATTTGTGGAAAAGTGTTTTTTTTTGTGTGTGTGTGTGTTTCAAAAGGTGTAGCTTCATCAGACAGATGCAAAAAAAAAAAAAAAAAATGCACATGTTTGGTTTATTGTTAACAAGAAAAAACAACAAAACTAAATAGTTGATCATTTCAATGTGTCCTGCCCCTGATGTGTTCCATGTTCTCACTGAAACATCTTGTTTTGACCTTGATGGAACAGAGCATGTGCAGAAGGGAGCATGTGTGGTTGGAGGATGATGAGTTCAAGGACTGATTCTTAATGCAGTATGTCACAAATGCATGGGGTGTCACAAACTATTTGTCCACCAATGTATGATGTTGAAATACTTCAAACACCCGATGACCAAAGGTTATGTCAGTGGTGACGTGTGTGTTAAGACAATTTATGGTTCTGTTGCAAAATAGTTGTGTAGTTTTCTACCATTTTGGACTAAAAGTAGGCTAATTCAAAAAAAAAAAAAAGCACCTCTGCTTAATCCTTTCCCTCATAAGTAGGACGTAAACCAGCCCCACCCTGGGTAGTTGGCACAAATATGTCAGTAGTTTGGCACTAACTCACACAGTCGCTCTTTGAACACATCCTCTACCTCCACGGTTCTGCCTGTATTCTACGTCTGGGTACGAATCCACCAGCACCTGGAAAACAGACAGAACTGTGGACGCAGAGGACGGGCAGAACTGTGGACGCAGAGGACGGACATAACTGTGGACGCAGAGGACAGACAGAACTGTGGACACAGAGGACGGACAGAACTGTGGACACAGAGGACGAACAGAACTGTGGACGCAGAGGACGGACAGAACGCTACATTCGTATCCATCTGTGTCTTTAACGTTACTTTTGTCACCGTCATTTATTTAGTCTTCACACTGATGACATCACTCCTCTGTACCTGCTGCACTGAACTGTGAAAGTCACAGTCATATCAGTGCAGTAGTATCCGAGTACCTTTAAGAGTATGAGTACAAGTACTCACGTTCAATATCGGACCCGATATCTGATACTGGTATCGTTGCATCTCTACATGTAATATATGACAAATGTACAGTTTTTTTTCTCTCCACCGCTGTATATAGTGTTATTATTAGACTCATACTGACCTTAAAAACAGTCGGGTCTTTCTCCTGTGAAACCAGTTCAACTAGCTAATGAACTCAAACATACAGCATATAATCACCGACCAGCTTTCACTGATTTGCCCTTCTTGTTAAAGCCAGAAAACAACCCAGATCTTCCCATTGTAGCGCCGCAGGTGCTCATCACCGGATTATCCATCTCATCAGGGGTCTGTGGGCACAGAGACAGGACAGAGACAGGGAGACACTGGATTATTGTGGCCCAGCAGGGACTGCTACGGGCAACCTGACCCCATCCATGAACTCACTGCCTCTGTTATTTTAGAGTGGGGGGGGGGGTTGGAAGGAGGAGAAAAGGGGGCGGCCCTAAACTTCCTTTTCACCCCTTTTGGATTACCTCACACAACCAGAAACAACTCTGAGATCCTCCTAACCTTTTAGCACAAACCCGATTATCTGCATCCACGTTCAGATAGCCTAATATTCTCACTGAAAGCTTTGGCTTAGTTGACATGAACCCACATGTGAGGAGAGGACGGGATATATAATCACATAGGCTGCTGGGTATGTGCCTTCCAGTTTTGATGGCCATGCTATTGAGGATAGTTTGTTTTTCAGCTTTAATAGAAGCCATAACCCGGTCAGAATATTAGCAGGCTTACACCGAAGTCCAATCCACGGAAAGTCGTCTTAATACAAGGAAGTGTGGTCAATCCATCATAAGACATGACTTTATTTTGCAGGTTACACTGCAAAAATCTAAATTTTATTGAGCGTATTTTTCTCATTTCGAGTCCAAATATCTCATCACACTGAAAATAAGACAGAATCACATAAAGAGTAACTTTTCAGTGAGGTATAAGAACAGGTTTTTAGACAATAGACCTGGAAAATCTTGTTTCAGGGAGTCTTACCAAATTGTTTTTTCATTAGTTTCATTGGCAGAGTTTTGTTTGTCTGTCTGTTTGTTTGTTTTTTTGCTTGAATTACGCCAAAAATCTTGAATTAAGCAAAAACTAAATAAATATGGATGGAACAAGCGAAACTTCTTGAAACAAAATTTTCAAGATCTAATATCTAAACATCAGCACTTCTAACTCACTGTAAAGTTAGTCTTTCTGTGATTGTGTCTTATTTTAAGTCTGATGAGATATTTGGACTAGAAATGAGAAAAATACACTTTGTCAGATTTACATTTTTGCAGTATATGGTCAGAGTTCTAGAGTAAGATCGGTGTGTTAATGTTTTACCCACCCTATTCTGCAAATGACTTGGTTCTTACCGAGATTAAAAAAACACTCCGATTTAGAAGCGTTCCATAATTTATCTTGTTTGAGGTTTTTTTTTTTTATTATTATAATTGTTCATACATCTGTATTTATTAACTCTTTATTTTATTTATGACTCTGACCAAAAGATGCATTGCAGAACACCCGCTCCCAAAGACTTGCGATTGATTCGTTATAGAATAAATTGCACATATTTCACAGTGACTGGTCCAATTCCAGACTGTTTTGTCAGAGAAAACCAGATGGCTGGATAAACTAATCATCTTGCTGCATGGACAGATATTTCACTAGTTCCATAGTTTTTCCTCTAATTTTGTGTTTTTAGACACTTCTTTTTTGGAGTGTAGTTTTGTGAGCTGTCGAAAGGCTTTTTAGCACTTCTCGGTCAGAATATGACTAGGCTTATGCTGAAGTCTAATCCATGCAGTATTCCTAATAGAAGAAAGCGAGATAGATCCATCCATTCATCATAAGATGTAACTTTATTTTGCAGGTTACAGTCCAACAGTTCCTGAGTTGAGCTGTTTTGCCCACTCTAGTTTTGTGAGCTGTCGAAGGCACAATGTTCTTTCTCTGTGGAGGATTTTTAGCACTTCTCGGTCTGGATACATTCCAACGCTGGGTCTTGTCTTAATCTTTAGTGACTGCAGCCCAGGCTTTTTCAATGTGTTTTCCAAGTGACTAGGTTTACACTTGCTGTTTTACTTTTTTTTTGACAAATAGTGTAAATCTGTGGAAGTCAACATTTGCGTTCCTGCCACATAAAGTGAAGAGTTATCCTTCCTGCTGTATTGCTAAGCCCACTGCGTGTTTCATGTTTATTTTCCTCTAAGCTGCGTTGCCTGGCCTGGAATGTGTCTCTCTTGATCTTGTAAAACTAATCTTCTGATGACGAGATTCATAAAGACATGAATATGCAATCACGTTTATTTGTGCGATAAAACACTCCTCGTATCACCGTCTCAAACCACGCCAGTGCCAGGTCTCATCTCAACCCCAAGAACAATGTTTTGACTGTGTGTCTCCTGCTCTGGCAAGGCAGGCCTTCCTGGATCCTGACACACACTTTCCACAATGTTCACCATGTCTGTCATGCCGAGTAACCCAGAAGGAGGATTAAGTTTGGAGTTTAATGAGTGTAATCCTGTGTTAAACAGGGCCAAAGTGTGGGGGCAAGAATGTGGTCCACTGCTGCCTGGTATGCAGTAGCGCTTAAGTGCAGTGGCAAATGGTACAGAGGCAAGGGAGGTGTCAGACTCACGTGTGACCCCAGTTAACCCTTTGCATCTATGGGTGTTGTGGATGGAAACAATCGACTGATTAAACAGTTGAATCGTCAATCATTATCATGGCTGAAGCTTCTCAGATTGAGCATTTTTCCTACTGTTCTGTGCTTTTGTATCCTTAGTTTTATCTGAAACTGATTATTTTTGCTTTACAAGCATTGCATCATGGTACCATTCACTGTAAAAAACCTAAAAAGCAACCGTCATCCAAAAGCATCTACTGATCTATAAATGTTTAGCAACTTCCGTACCACTAATCCGATCAATAGATGTAAATAATTGAGGTAAAATGTCGTTTCACAGGTTTCATGGTCATCAAATATGACCCATTTGGATGTTCAGAGGCTCCCTAACTTGAATTCTCATCTGTGTTTTGTGTTGACATGTCACACACAGTGGTTTTATTGTGTTTATAAATCCATATTGAAATTACTGTGTCAAATTTGCACTAAGTCTTGGCTATTAATAAAAATCTAAACTCAGCATATCATATTTCTGCTGATAATTTGAATAACTTCAATCATTATCATGGCTGAAGCTTCTCAGTTTGAGTGTTTTCCTATTGTTCTGTTCCTTTTTATATGTTTAGTTTTATCTGAAACTCATCAAGTTTGGTTTACATCATGGTACCATTAACCCTCAAAGACCTAAAAAGTAATTGTCAACCAAAAGCATCTACTGATGTAAAATGTTTATGAACTTCTAAACCACTAATCCTATCCATAACTGTATAATATATCATCTGTATGTGTGTGTGTGTGTGTGTGTGTTTAACTGGACAATTTGGTACCTACAGTTGAACAATCATCCCATCTCCACATTAGATATCTGGGCAGGTTGATAGGACCAAACTTTGGAAGATATTAGCCATTTTGGAATACAATAACCTTATAATCATGTAGCTTGGTTGAGGGGAAGCGCAGTACCCCACTGCATGATGAGAAATGAAGTTAAAAACACAAACAACACATTTACGAACTTTAGTTCTTATATATCGGTATTAATATGACCCATGGTTCTACAAATGGGTCATATCTGATGATCATGAAAAGATGATGAGCTGCATTTTACTTCAATTATTTACATGAATTCATAGGATTAGTGAATCTAAAGGTATGAAACAATTTATGGTCAGTAGATGGTTTTGGTCGTCGGGGGCTATTTGGGTCTTTATAGGTTCAGTTGATGTTGCGTGTAAGCATCAACATTAGCATTTTTATTTAACCTGTATTTAACCAGGAAAGTCCCATTGAGATTAAAAACCTCTTTTTCAAGGGAGTCCTGGCCAAGAGGCAGCAAAAGTTACATATACAATATTAAAACACATGTTACAATAAAAAAAACCACACTAAAATTACAAAAAACAGTTACAAGTTATTGAGGACGCCGCTAGTGTTCTCAGTCGAGATTTAAAAGTGCTCAATGAGATTAGCATCTGTTAGCATCTAACTCTCAGGCAACAGTCTGTGTGCATGCTCTGGTTTGACTAATTACCATTTTGCATCGTACCTTTGTTTTCACTCTAACAGGACTGATGATGTTGGGCTTTTCAAACTCTGATTGGTCCATTTTTTACGTCCTTCAGGTGGCATCGCGTGGCCATCAGCGTGCAGGGGAAGGCAGCCACCATCATCGTAGACTGTAAGACCAAGATCACCAAGCCGCTCCTCAGGAGTGACCAGGGTACCATCAGCACCGGGGGTGTCACCGTGTTCGGCAGCAACACCCCAGAGGAGGTTTTCCAGGTAGATCATGGTTAATTTTACTAAAAATGCACTAAAAATAGAAGATTCCTGGTCGTAGGAATGACAAGTGTGACGACCAAACCAGATCTGGACCTTTTAATGGCAGATAGTTGATGAGGAGATATGAAAAATACTAAGCACGACAAACATTTGTTGTGGTTGTTGGTTCTATAGTGCAATTTGTTGATCGTTTTTGTGGGTCGACCAGGTTTATAAGACATTGCCCAGTGTTTTTTTTGTATATTTATTGAGTTTTTCAATAGTTTTGCATGAGTCGGTGTGAACTCAAAGTTTTATCTGGTTCTTTTAAAGCCCACATTTGACATTTTCTTTGACAGAAAATAAGCAATTTCTGTGAAATTTCCCCAAAAAAATAAATAGGAACCTCAGGAAAATATTATTTATTTAGAAAATCAGTGATTTTTTTTTTTGTCCACTTAAGCAATTTAAAACCTTTTATTCTAATATTATTGTGTTTTTTGCAGGATATTTACTTATTTTCGTTAACTTATCATGCACTTTAGCACAAATAGAGTTGTATTATTAATCCATTTTCATAAATTTCTTATGCTGAAATCCAAATGAGACAAAAAGCTGATTAACTCAACTTCACCTGACAGAGATAAGATTAAAGGTTCTCAGCAGTTACTTTATAATGGTACATATGTGATGGTTAACAATGGGACTCCGGTCATTCTTTAAACAGTGTGACACGGCCACTGTTTGCAGGTTGTTATCACTCGTTTGTTTGTGCATGAGCTTTAGATCTACATCTCATACCTTTGCAATCCTTTGGTAAATCATCTCCTTACTTTGTAATGAAGACACTTAGGTGACGTTCCCAACACAGGTCTTTCAGTTTATTATTGTGCTGTTTGTGGTGGTTTTTAGTTGTTGTTGTTTGATGAATGAAGCCCTAAAGCCGCATAGATTCTACCTCCATTCAGCATGTCCAGAAGTCTTTGCCGGTGCAGTACGTTTCGTCGACATTGTTGGTTTTGTCATGGAGAAAATTTACGTAAATGTAAAAATGTAAATTTGGCAAGTTGTACAGAAACAAGGCACGGAGATTGTTGGCACTGATCTACCGTCCTTTAGCTAATTAGGACGCAGAACACAACATACTGCACTGTAAAAAAAAAAAAAAAAAAAAAAGCACTAAAATCTGTGAAACAGTGAAAGGTGAACAGCGTTATTGTGAGGGTTTACTGAGCTCACTTTGTGCTGTGAAAACAAACAGATCTGAGTCACATAGAAGCTAAAACAGATCTAATTTGGCCCCTTCGCTCGTCCTATACGAGCCCCTTTTTCTTGCCAGAAGCTCATGTTGAATTGAATTGAATTGCCTTTTATTGTCATTGCACATATTTCAGAGCAACGAAATGACATTCCAGTTAAAACGCAGACAAACATGGGAATACAGATACAGTCGAACTGACAAGTCTCCAGGACCTGCGCCTTGTTTTATGCAGAATGAAATTAACAAATGGAGACATAAGGGATTGAGGAGGGAAAAAAAAAAAGACAAATGTTTGCAGCTTTAATGCAAATCTACCTTTATCAGAACGTTCACTGGGTTTGACTTTTAATCACTGTGTCTGTATTGACTTGACACTCGGGGACCGAAGTGACGAAACCCCAAATAAGTCACGATATTAGCCTCGATGTTAGCTTTCATTTGCATTTTAATTAGATTTTATTGAAGAGCTGAGGCGTCTGTGATTACTTTTGCTTGATTATATGTACCAGATGGGTAGTGAGATCATTTTCTCATGTGTAACTTGAACTTTAAAAGACACAGATTTATGCTTTAGTCTGTTTTATGTGGTTGGACGTTTGTGTTTATGTCGCATCATCGTACCTTCCCCCCTCTGTTTGTTTATTATGGCACAGGACGAGGTGGAATTTCAACTGAAAAAGATAAAACTGCAAATAATAAATCACTGCTTTGCTGTAAATATGTAATAAATACAGAGGGTGGAATGCAGTTGTGACTTTGGCATGGAGCTGCAGGAGCAGGTTTCATTTCTGCAGTGAAGAAATAACCCATGGAAATACTTTGAAATTTACATTTTCAACCTTTGTGTATTAAAGGACATACATTTTTTTATAGTCATATTGAAAATCAAGATCAATGAAGTTACCGTATTTGGTTCCTGGCCCGTGAGTGGCAAAAAAACAAAAAAACAAAAAAAACATTAGTACCATAACTTCATCATTACATTAGTACCTTTACTTCATCATTACATTAGTACCATTACTTCATGGTACCTAACAAAGCAGGTCCACTCACTGTTCATGCACAGGTGGACCTCATAGAACCTGTAGAACCACATTGGACCTGATACTGTGACTCACTAGAAATGTTGCTGTCACTGTCTTGAAATAAGTGTGAAAATGACCAAAAATAGTCACTTGCCTGATAAAGGGTTAATGTGACAATTGCACTCGGTAGTTTTCGCGTTGACAACTTCATCAGTTTCATGTTGGTGGATGTTTTTTTTATCTGGTTGCAAGTTTGTAGCTCTGTATAGTAGATATTTCTTTAGACCAATATATATATATATATATATATATATATATAAATGATCAGGAGGTAGCAGAAGATTGTTGACAAAAACGTAATCTATAAAAAAAAAACAAAGAGAAATATCCAGTTGTTGGACAAACTGCCACATTTTTTGCCAGATTCTTCAAATACCAAAAGGCAGGAATGAAATGAGGTTAAACATTTTGACGCATGGAGGAAAGTAAATAAGGACAAACAATGGATTTATTGTCGTGAGTGGACGTGGTGGTCTCTGGTGGGGTGTAAAAGGGTTCATGAGGGCTGTGTTTGCTCCTGGGGCTCTGATGCCAAGTCATTGACATGATTGATGCTCTTGTTTAAGTCCATGTTTTCTTGTCTAAACTACATGGTGGTGACAGCTGTTCAGTCCAAATAGGAGACGCAGGCTGTCCTTAAAGACCACAAACTGCATTTTACACCAATTATTTACATGTGATGATAGGATTAATGCATCAGCAGGTATTAAACATTTTAGATCAGTAGATGGTTTTCATTGTCAGTGGACATTTGGAGTCTTCATGAGTTGAAGTTACACAAAAATTGACATGTACCAGCACAGATTTAGTGTCAAAGGCATTTTAGTTGAAGGGTCCGACCAGTTAAACAATATGAATAATAGGAGAACTTATAAATAATGTCAAATCCAAAGTTTTCTCTATGTTTTTGAGTGAAAAAAAGCAAAATTCTATAATGGAAATGTTAACATTTACGAACCATACTTGAACATAGCATGAACCAATATGAACCTGAAAAAAATGCAATTTTTAATGAATGAATGAGTTTATTTTTTTGGTTTGTTCATACGTTGATCACAAACCACTACAATAACCATAACAAACATAAAAAAAACAAAAAAAGGAATAGGTGTGACGCTCAAAATACGCTCAAAAGCAACAAATTAAATGTGTACAGCATTGAGCGTTCGCATCTACCATCCCGTTTCCATATTCCTAAATAATTTCAAAATTAAAGCTTCTTTTTTTTCTTTCTCTCTCTTTTTTTTTTTTTTTACTTAAATATATCGTCATGTTCATTTCCTAATTTCACACCCCAGTCCATCTAAACTTCACATCAGTCCTCACTGTAGTGCATTCACAAATATGAAGATCTTTTTCAATTCTAAAAAATAAAATAAAATAAATAAATAGTATTTATCTCCCTCTTCTATATAGAATTTTAACTATATTTATCATGTATACATATGCATCAAAACTTACAGATCATAGTGGATCTACAAATAAACATTTGTATAATTCCACATACTTCTTTAAAAAATTCAGCATATTCATATTTTTTTTGTAAAAGGCTAGTCTTTCAATGTAAATATTTTTGTGTAATTTTCCTTTTTTTTGCTTTTTTAATTTTTTTTTATTATGATAGCATTTTACTGGTCTGACCCACTTTAGATTGAACTCACCTAAATTAATATTTTAAGTGTAATTTATGCATCTTATTCCAGGACCCAGATCAGACCTCTTTGCAGTGCCGGTTTTTGCCCCCCCCCCCCCGTGATTTAGCCAGATTTACTGTTGTACGTGCGTTCCCGTCCCCCCGTTGGCTTTGGTTCCGGAGCCAATATCTGTATGAAACTGTCCAGTCAGATGTTGACCACTGGAAACGCTGAAAATAGGAGCCACCGGTGGGTTAACAGGGTCTTCTCTGTGTGGTTTTTGGAACAGATCTCCTGTCTGTTCCCTGTTCCACCTTCCCTCTGAGGTCCTCAGGCACCGTTGCATGCTGGGATACGCTCAGGGAGGGAAATAAGTCAGATTCAGTCGGGGATAAACCAGTCGATAAAATCAGTTTTGCTGTAAGGAATGGCAAGCGGAGTGTTCTTCTGTAAAAATAATTGGTTTTCTTACATTTGGAAGCTCAGCAGAGTGTCACGGTGCTGTTCTACTGTTATTACTAAACACAAGGACTGAAAACTGAACTTTAACCAGTCATTTTTTTTAGACTTTCTTGTAGGTTTAACCCATAAAGACCCAAAATCATTAGTGATATAAAACGTTTAATACCTGTTGATGCATTAATCCTATGAGTTTGTGTAAATAATTGGAGTAAAATACAGTTTTTCATCTTTTCATGTTCATCAGATATGATCCATTTGGATGTTCAGAGGCTCTATAGTTACCATGGAAACACCATCATCCTCTAAAACACTGATTCACCTGTAAAACCATGAAGTTGGATCAATGATAGTGGATGGAAACACTGGGTTTATGTTCAATTAATGATAGTTTTAACTGAAAAAGTCACTTTTTCTTCAATTTTCTGTTTTTGATATAATAACCATCTGAGGTTTTGTGAACATCTACACGATCACAGTACATTAAATAAAGGAAAATATCTCATTTTCACTTAAAATGGCAAATACGAAGCAAAATATTATAATAAATAGTGATAAATCATTTGAGAATGGTTAATTATAAAAAGAACTGCTGCAAAAGTAGCACTGGGCCTCTATGGGTTAATGATTTATTTTACTGAAAAAGGCACTTTTTCCTCCATTTTCTTACTTTTTGATACAATAACATTCAACTTTAATTTGAGCTTTTATGGACATCAATGGTAGGCTGTAAATTAAATACAGGAAAACACCAGATTTTCACTTAAAAATACATAATACTGAGCATAATACTATAGTAGATGATGATAAATAACTTAATCATTTAATAACTGCCACAAAAGTACTTCACAGTTTAATAATGAACTGCATTTTAACCCCTAAATACCCAGTGGTACATTTGTGGCATTTAGAAAGTTGTTTTTTCATTATATTTGACTTTTCTTAAGTGATTTATCTTTTTTTTTTCATATCATTTGTCTTTTTCAGTGGAAATCTGGTATTTTCCTGTATTTAATTCAATGATCATGTAGATGTTCATAAAAGTTCAGATTAAACTTAAGGGTTATTATATCAAAAACAGAGAAACCTGCAGAAAAAGTGACTTTTTCAGTCAAATGTATTTTTAATTGAACATAAACCCAGTGTTTCCATCCACTGTCATTGATCCAACTCCATGGGTTTTACTGGTGAAGCAGTGTTGTAGAAGGTGATGTTGTTTCCATGGTAACTACGGAGCCTCTGAACATCCAAAGAGGTCGATATGTGATGATTGTGAAAAGACCACAAACTGTATTTTACATGAATTATTTCCATGTATTGATAGGATTAATGGATCAACAGGTATGAAACAGTTTAGATCAGTGGATGGTTTGGGTCATCGGTGACTCTTTGGGTCTTTACGGGTTAATAATAAAAAAAAAATTTGATAGAATATAAAAGCCCTTCACTCCCGTACTGAAACTCTGGCATCCATTTCCATGAGCTGACCTGCATTTTTCATAAACGTCTATTCATTCCATACCTGCCCCAGGTTGAGGCGACCACCGAGGCTAAGGGATCTGGTTTAGATGAATGGGAGTCTTTCATTGCCTTCCTCGTTTCCTCATCTTCCCCTCCTCCCTTCATATTCTCCCCTAGTTGCTACTCCTCCTCCTCCCCCCCAACCTCAAGGCCTCCTCACAGTGTCAACACCATGAGGCTGTCTATTCATGCTTGGCTTCCATTACCTGTCTGAGCACACTTGCGCTCATACCTGCCTGTTCCTCCGATTTCCTCGCGTGTTTTCTCAGTTTCTTCGTCCTGCTTTTTCAAGCACATTCTACTGTATACACTTCGGGGTGGGGGTGGCTAATTGTACAGGGGTGGTCTAATTACAGTGGGCTATGCTTGGGCTAAAAGTATGTTGTCCTGGGCGGGGGCACGTCAAAGGACCCACGGTGACGACTGTTTGTGTTTTGATTCAGTCAGCGATGTCCTCCCTTATCCTGTCTGTAAAACACACAATTAGATTTGAACAGAAATGAGACAAAAGAGGAATCTGTCGCAGTGAAACGCTGAGTGGTGAAAACTTAGGGGTAACCTGCATGCAGCGTCTCCAGGGAAACCAAACATCTGCACTGGAGTGTGTACGGCTGTCACCTTTGACCCCCTTCTGTGTTTGTGCATTTGCTTAAGTCATGCATCAGGGTCATTACAGCAACTACAACTAAAACTAGCAGGTAAACAACACATAAAATGAAATAAATAAAAATGAGAGTTTAAAATACATATGTCACTTAACTTTACTGGAGGTTTTAGTCCAAATTGATCCCTTTAATTCTCCCCTGAAGTCTGGAACAAAACCAGAAATGTAGGAGCTTTATAGTTTTAGTGGAAAAAAAGCAACTCCTTTTGACTCTCACCAATTGTAAAATATACACATTAAAATATTTTAGTGTTTAATCTTTGACTTAACACAAACAAAGTATATTAACCAATGTTGCTGTTAATCATCAAAATATACTGTAAAAATAATTAATCCAATTATATTATTTTTTGTGTGTTGTGTATGCGCATAAAAATATGGTTTATTTACATTACAAAAACGGCATTTAAAGGGTTAAAAATTTGACAGTTATTGAGTATTTTGGATTTTTGTTTATGTTAAAAACAAACTCTATGAAAAACATTTTGACATTACTCCTACACTGCACAGATTATGTTCTGCTGGTGGTTAAGAAAAGCCTTGATGCTAAAGGGTTAAACTAAGTCAAACTGAACTAAAACACAACTGTCTAATAATGTTAAAGACTCAAGTATCTGTGTGGGAATACGTAACAGATCTGGGGAATAATAAACACAATGCTATTACGCGTTATTACTGCTACTGAATGCTATTACTAATGCTAGTCTGATGTAATAGCATTTAGCATTAGCATTTGACCTAGCACAAAAAATCACAATGTATATTAACCAATGTTGCTGTTAATCATCTGCATATACCAGGGTGCAACAATAATAATAAAAAAAACAAATCACATTTTTATGTAGACTGTTGAAATAAAAGTTTATTGTGTTTTATGCATCAAAGTATGGTATGTTTACATTACGTTTAAAGGGTTAAAAAATATGACAGTTAGTATTTGGGATTTTTGTTCATGACCAAAATAAAAAACATGTTATAAACAAACTGTATGAAAAACACATTGACATGACTACTACATGGTGGTTATGAAAAGCCTCCCCTGGTGGGATGTGGAAGGGTTAAACTAAGTGAAACTGAACTAAAACACAACTGTCACATGTTCTTCTAAAGTTAATGACTGGAGCGTCGGTGTCGGAATACGTAACCAGGGGAATCATAAACAGCTTTCTCCAAGGATTCACAAGTCTCAGCTGTTGATCTTGACCCGGCGTCTCCCTTTCAGCCTCTCTCTCTCTTCTCATTGACCTTTGACCCCGCAGTCATTAACACACAACCTCGCGGGTGCGTTACTGCGCTCAGGCCGTTGCCAGGAGGGGCGTATTTAAAGCTCTGGCTTGTCTCCAAGTTGCCAGAGGCTTTTATCTCAGTCCCAGAGCTTCGGCATAACTCTCCCCAGGTGTTTCCCAGCACAAAACATCTTTTACCATCCCAGCTGCTCGCGCTAAATCCCTGCCTGCCTGTCTGTCGCTGGATCCCTCTTGGTGTCCCTTCCTGGGTCGACTTCAGATTCTCACTCGCCTCGTCTGGGTCGAGTCTCTTCTTTGTAAGGTGACCCCCCCTGCTGTCATATAAAGCTTGAAAAGGCTTTTTAAGGAAGCGCTAAAAATGCGTAGATAACTCTGAGCAGCTCCACTATAACAGAACGGACCAGCTTTAGGAAGTTTGATCCACTGTGAGACTTGATTTATTAGCGTCATTTTATCTGTTTTTAGTTCATCAACAGATAGGTCAGAGGTCATGAGCCATTGTGAAGGTAATGTGTCTGGAGTTGTCTTCATCATCTTCGTCATAGTCATAGTCGTTGTCGTTATTGTCCTTGGTGTCTTTGTCGTTTGCGTTGTCATCTTCATCTTCATTTTAGTTATCGTCGTCATCGCTGTCATCGTTGTCATCGTTGTCTCCATCGCCATTACCTTTGTCTTTGTCGTTGTCTTCATCGTCATATCCGTCATCGTTACTTTTGGCATCTTCATTGTTGTCTTATTCACATCATCTTCATATTGCCACTGTCATCTTCGTTGTCATCTTCATCGTCGTCCTCATCGTCTTCATCATTGTCTTCCTCGTCTTCATCATTATCTTCGTCGTCTTCATCATTGTCTTCCTCGTCTTGGTCGTTGCTGTCATCATTACTGCCGTTGTCTTCTTCATTGTCGTTATTATCTTTATTAATCTATTATCTTCTCTCATGAAACTCCTGATCGGATTCATTTAAAATTTTATATGTAGCCTTGTTTGGACATTATCTACAAAGTTTGTTCGCAATTTTGAGAAACTTGTCATTTAGCATTACTTTTTAATTGTTTAAATACTAAAAATTTGCATTTACTTATAATAATCCATATTTTAATGGTTTATAACATAGAAATGGTCACATATATCAATATACTTCCTATTGATCACTGACAGGAGATCATGTTTGGACTTTGATTGAATTACTTGAGTTCTCCTCCAGTGAAAGTACAACCTTGATCTCCTGTATCCAGAACACAGCAGCAGAACCTGACAACCTCCCAAATGTCGTGTTAGAACATGCCGGTGTGATACAGGGCCATTGGTCCTATTTTTTTTCTTTGTATTGAACGTGTCACAGGGTGTTGGTCTCGTCCTCGTTTCCCGGTTGTGCCGATCTGGTCTGGGGGCTGAACTCCACAGCCTGTTTGTGTGCAGACGGGTGGCTCTCAGACATGGTCTAATTAGAGCTGACTCTAGGCAGGGTTCAAGCATTCACTGTTGGTCTTAGGGTGACACATGAGGTAATACATGTCAACTTGACTCAGGCCAAAGCTTGATCTCTCTGTCTCTGCCGAGCTTCCATAAACACACACACATCTTAACTTAACTTTCCAGACTTTGCACCTCGTTTTACCGCTGAATCATTAGCTGCTCTGGGTTTTTTTTCTTTCCCTTTCATTTCAGGGCTGGTACTGTGATTTTTTTCCCAGGATTATTTGCACTGTATTCACCAACAAATGCACATAATGCGCAAAATCTCAATGAGATAATTGTTGACTTGCAATATTAAAGGGGGGGTACATGTTTTCCTGGAAGTTTTTTTTTTTTTTTTTTTTTTTTACTATATTGCTTAAAATCCCTTTCATATCCCGTTTGCAACCAGTAACACAAATATTTAAAAACTGTAGTCACCTGTGTGTAAAAACACCATCCAATCTTTTTAACCGTCTCATCGAAATGATTGAATGGAGATATGTCTATCGAACTCAACTGCCATTTGTCACTTCCTTTTCTCGTACCCCTTTGTGCATGGACCACGTGTTCTCAGAGACTTGAAGCACTTGTACAGGAAATGAAGCCAGAGCCATAGCCATAGCTTGGCTAGCTATATTAGGATGTAACATTGACCGGAAAGCTGTTTTGTCACTAACATAAATCACTAGGGAACATAATGTTAGACAGCTAGGTCTTTTTGGGTTCGTTCTGCTGACAGGGTCCCCAGGCAGGCAGGCGAATTGATGCTGCACAGATCTCGTGAACCCTCGGGAACAAGCATTGCTCGTTCCGGTACTCTGGAACTCAGCATGGCTTTGGGTGTGTGTGTGGGGGGGTCTGTATGTATTTTCAAAATATAGCTTGTCCGAACCGTTTTCCAGGGTCTCCTACCCTACCTTTAAGAGGTAAAACGGAGTTTAAAGCGCAGTGTAAGTGTTAGAAATGCTCTGGATGAGTCAGAGGCATCACTTTCATGTAGCATTCCACTGACTCCGAGGACTATTATGGCTGTCAAACTGAAGCCATGTGAGGAGATGTTGATGGATAGCTACACAGAGAAAGTTTCAAGCACCATGTTAGTTTTCCTATGGGACAAGCCTTAGCATATGCATGTTTACACTAAGGTACATGAGAAGGATCCATAGATTTTAGTTTTTTGAGAGGATACACCTTCACTCAGACATTCTCTTGACAAGTCGCAGCCTGCTTCATTCTTCTTCTTGCTTTGCCCGTCGACATATAGTGTCCCCGCTAACACAAGTGCATCAGGATTTTTTTTACATCTGGGCTCAGGCATCTGCCAGACATCCCAAAAAAAAAAAAAAAAATAGCCAGCTTCTTTCACTGCACACGAACCTCCCTCAGCTGCTCAAAAAAACAAAGCCCTGGGAACTCAAGCAAAGCAATTACAGACTCTAAAGATCCAAAGATGATTCGTCCAATGTGTTTTGGGTCTAGCTGTGAGCTGTGTGCTTTGGCTGTCGGACCGATAACAAGGCGAGACAGCGTTGGAATGGTGTCAAGCGTTGTGGTGTTCTGTCTGTCCGACCATAGTGGGAGAACACTGTGGTCTGACTGGCTTCACCAAACCGTGTCTGGGACTTTTACTGTTTACTCTTTCCTGTGTGCTATTCTGATGGTTTTCATTCAATTCTGTTTCAGGTTTTTTTTGTTTTCTTTTGGGTTTTTTTGCTCAAAGCATTTCCTTTTCATCGTCTGGAACACTTATTTTAGTTCCCCTTTGATGATCACTGTACTGGGCATCAGTACTAAACTGAAAGGCATTACAGATTCCTTGTCACCGTTATTTAAAAGTAACCACACCTAAAAAGGCTCATATTTATCTAAACCTACTTTTATTAGTCTGTGGTTTATTTATTGGTTTATTTGGACCATGATAGTTCACACAGTTTGAATTTGAATCCTCCAGTTGCTGCTAAATTATCTTTATATTCATTTGAGCAAAAATCTAGTGGATTTTTACAACCTGTTTTAAATCCTTCTTAATTTTCTACATTATTATAACTAGTTGCATCATAACTTTACTTCTTAGTTACATACAGACTCTTGTCATAAATTTTCCCATAGAACCCCCCCCCCCCCCCGTATAATAGATAGGAGAGCTTTGGGACGCATACATTCACACCCTGAATTACATGTGGACGGACAGTTAAGTAAGTAACACTTCAGTCTAGGAGGAACATTTGCATTTTTTTCAACATTTTACATGTTCACACAGGGGTCGTGCTGAGGACGCCAGTAGATAATAAGTCCACAATTGACAAAGAATTCTAGCTAGTCATGGGAACGTTAGCTTACGTCGTAATTGCTGATTACAGGGATCATGCTAATGCTAACTAGCTTACTAAAGCATTGCTAGGGTTTGTAATGACCATATGTCCATGTGGACTGTCTTCTGCCGTCTTCACACTTTGGTTAAACACCAACAGGAAACACAACTTTACAGACACATTTTTTATTCCTTAGTCCAGTGGTTTCCAACCTTTTTTGATTTGTAACTCCATTTTAACATCACAAATTTCTGAGGGTTTTTTTTTTTTTTTTTTGGCAAAAGTTATTTTTGATCATGTAATAGTTTGCTATACTATGTTGCAAATAAACATTAATTTTAGACACATTTAGTCTATATAATGTATATTATTATCGACGTAGGCATAAAAAAACAGTTTCAGATTACTGCACAAAGTCAGAATTGTATTTTCCTTGGTCAGGATAACAACAGTCAATCCAGCTTGTATTTACAAGGAATGAATGAACAAATAAAAACTGAACAAACAAGAACTGAAACTATGAATTATGAAAGAGATACAGCATCTGAAACCGACCACAGGGAACATTTGACAGATAAATAGTACCGCAGTGCTTCAGTTTTACAGTTTGTCATTTATGTTGGCGATTGTCTCTCTCAACTCACCATATATTTTTTATTAGTACTTTTTTTTTTTTTTTTTTTAATTCTATCAATTACTATAAATTTCAGGCGACCCCATGTGGTGTCACGACCCCAAGGTTGAAAACAACTGCCTTAAACTCTCACATTCTTCCTGCTTTGTGTTGTTGTTTTTTTTTTGTCATTTGAGCAATTAAATTATGGTCAATAAGTGTGTTGAACACGAGTGCTATTGAACATGTACTGAGTGAAATATTACCGAAAACTGACTAGTAATGCCTCAGACTACTGCGTTACAGCACAAAGTAATTGTTACTGTAATGCATTACTTTTGTAACTCTTTACCCCCAAACTACTTGGAACGTCCAGAGATTCTTTTTTTACCTGTCAGATGAAAAGTCCTGTGCATGCCAACATGTTTTTGGCACATAAATGTGTTAGTAACATCTTTTACTGCTGCACATTGCCATGCCAGGTGTTGCTTTCGTCTTGATGATACATGTTGGTTTGATATCCTCAGGTAAACCCCGGCGCTGATGATAATAATTTCCCCCAGAACTGTCTGAACTGAGTTTCCTCTTTGCCCCGTATGAACACGGCCTGTACGGGGTGTGTGCCAGGAGGATTTTACTCACCATGGACCCCGGAGATCGCATCTGTAATTTAAGATTTACATTTGTGCCACTTTACCTGGCGCAGCTTGAGCGTTTGAGCAAGATGAGACATGACGCTCTTGCCAGCGAGTCTGAAAGCCGGTGTGATATGACGCTAGCGGTTTGATTTTACCAGCCTGTGGCGAGTCAAGTAGAGGAATACAGGGTTCCTACAAGTTTCTACAAGTAAAATTCAAGACTTTTTAAGACTACTTACAACAGAATTTAATGCCTATTCCACAGCAAAAATTCACAACTTCTAGAATTTAGGAAAATGCATGATTTATTTACTTCACTTTGATACCCATTGTTCTGAGTTGAACTATTTTTTTTTTTCTTTACAAGGTTCAGTGAACTTCAAACACCTTACATCAATAAATTTGGACTTTCCCGTGCTTATTTTCCACTTGCGAGCTTTTCCCATGTGACTAACTGCCACACGTGTGTTGGACTGGGATGTTTTGTAAAGTTAGCGATAATTGGTTCCTAATTTCAAAATAAATTGTCTGGTTGGAACAGGTGGAACTGAGTCTTTGCGGCTTGGACGTTTAACAGACACATTTAAACGTAACACGTTTATGGCAACACACCTTCAGCCCTACCATTTCCGATTTAATACCTTTGAACTTTTTGAAGGTATTAAATGCAAGACCCCATGGAAACCCTAACAATAGAATAAAGAATATCTTTACTGTCATTGCAACAAGTGCAGTGAGTCTTAAAAGTGCCATCCAATCTGTAAACGTACAAATAAAACCAGCTAAAATAAGCAGGTCAAACATTCTGTTACTCAGTGAAAAAAGTTAAACATTGAATCAACTTAAACATTCTTCTTCAATGGGTCACACATGACTAAAATTAGTTGAGTGAACCAAATTAAATTACATTTAAAAAATAATTAATGCATTTAATGTCATTTAATTTGGTTCACTCAACTATTGTTTTTTATGTGTGACCGACTGAAGATTGTTTAAGTTGATTCAATGTTACATTTAATACTTTTTTCAGGCTTGCAAATGATTCTGAGATTTTCTGACAAAGTTTGTTACCCCACCCCTTGAAGGGGAGGCAAAGGGTATTGTTTTTGGTTCAATTTGTTTGTTTGTTTGTTTGTTTGTTTGTTTGTTAACACTTTAGCATTAAAAGTATTGGTTGAATTCATACCAAATTGGGTTTATAGATTATCAGCGACCCATAATACATCTGATTACATTTTAGGAAAAGTAGGTCAAAGTTCACATTTTTTAATCTTTTTTTTTTCTTCCATTTGCTTATAATGGGCGGGATTTAAATGTTTGTAGCAGCAAAACTATTGGTTGAATTTCATACCAAATTTAGTTTATGTATTGCCAGTGACCCAGAGTAGATGTGGTTGCACTTTGGGAAAAGTAGGTTAAAGTTCAAATTTATGATGAATTTCTTTACATCTTTTTTTCCTTCCATTTACTAATAATGGGCAGGATTTCAAATGTCTATAAAAACATCAATTTTGTTTCAATTTACTTAGAGGTAACTGATACACTAA
The DNA here is from genome assembly GCA_029822895.1 of Maxillicosta whitleyi. Taxonomy (NCBI): domain Eukaryota; kingdom Metazoa; phylum Chordata; class Actinopteri; order Perciformes; family Neosebastidae; genus Maxillicosta; species Maxillicosta whitleyi. Next base: position 13,924,017 of record JAPSES010000115.1, read on the forward strand.
TATCAGCACATGCATAGACATGATGACATCAGCTTGATCGATGCCAAAATAAGCTACAATATATGCAAGGGGCGGGGTTTGTTGTGCCTGGCATCAATTGTTTGTTGACACTAGCAGAAAAACTATTGGTTGAATTCATACTAAATTGGATTTATAGATAGATGTGGTCACGTTTTGGGAAAAGTAGGTCAAAGTTCAAATTTTTAATGACTATATCTTCTTTTTCCTCTCATTTATTAGTGAAGTTTCCCTTGTTCATAAATCCATCAATGTTGTTTCAATTTACTTGGCACATATAGAGGGAATTGATACGCTCACATCAGCACAGACATGATGACATCACCTGGATCAATGCCAAAATAAGATACAATACATTAGAGGGTGGGGTTTGTTCTATCTGGCACCACTTGTTATAATAATAATAATATTATTATTGTTGTTGTTGTCGTTGTTGTTATGATGATGATGATGATGATGATGATGATAATAATAATTTAAAAAAATGCATTTTATTTCTAGGTGCTTCTCAGGACACTTAAGGTCACTGTACAAAACTGTTCAAATAAAACACAATTAAAATTACACATATACACACTGTATTATGTGTCTTATGTTAAAATGTTTTAATTCTTCTTCTGTTTTGACATTCATATATAAACACACAGGTAAAGGACAGTAGGTAAAAGCGAAACAACAGAACTGAATCTGAATAAATACGTTTTAAGCTGGCATCTAAAATTGTGTGAATATGAAAGAACTAACCCATTTTCTGTTTGTTTGTTTCTTTTTTCTTTTTTCTTGCAGGGTGACGTCCAGCAGCTCCTGATCGTGGATGACGCCACAGCGGCCTATGACTACTGTGAACATTACAGCCCAGACTGTGACACTCCCCAGGGTGAAACTGTACAGGCCCAGGAGCCTGAACTGGAGGTCAGCCAGCATCGGAGGGTGGCAGCTTTATATAGCGTCTGATTTCCTTCGAGGTTTAATCCGATCAGCTTTAACCCGTCCTTTGTCTTCACATCCGTAGCCTTTCCGCGCTTTAATAAGACACTTGTTTTTGTAGCATTAGTCGCATTTACTTGAATTGTTCACAGGGTTTTAATGTATTATGCATTAGAGACATGTCTTTAATATTCTCAAGTAATTTATTAAACCTTGGGAAGTTCCCTCTAGGGAGAAGTTTAGTGCTTTATTAAGCGCAGTTGGCTTGTTGGGTTATTGCAGTTCGGTTTACAGATCCGCTTCAGTGTGTGGCTAAGCTGCAGGCTTCGTTTTTTGGAAAGATCCTGGTGAACTCGTGCGTGTTTTAACAGCTCTCCTCAGTTAAAACTCGACAAGAACACAAATAAAAGAGATTACAGTGGGTGTATTAGTCACTAAAAGCATCACACGACAAATAAAAACATAGACGTTTTGTTTTGAAGTCATGGAGTTCCAAGTATTTAGACATTTTAGATCGCTTAGATTAGTGAGGCGATTGCAAAACCAAAGCGCAATATTATTATTATCATTATTATTATTTCTTCATCAAACCACACACTTAATGCTACTAATTTGGTGCTTTATAAATGAGCACAATAAGTAACTATTAATCTGAGTATGAAAAATAATGTAAATTAAGCTAAAATAAGTTAAGTTGCGCCATGGTAAAATGACATAAGATAATGTCAATTAAGATGAAATGCGACAAGATAAAAATAAATTAAGCTTGATTAAACTAAGATGAGATAAATTAACCTAAAATAAACTAAGCTAGGCTAGAATAAGATAAGTTAAGCTTTGATAAGATAAATTAAGCTAAGCTGAGATAACCTCTGCTAAGCTAAGATAAATTAACCTAAAATAAGATAAGCTAGGCTAACATAAGATAAGATTTGATAAGATTAATGAAGCTAAAATAAGCTAAGGTAACATTTGCTAAGCTCAGATATGATAAATTAACCTAACATAAGATAAGCTAGGCTAAGATAAGATAAGATTCAATAAGATTAATGAAGCTAAATTAAACTAGAAAAAAAGCTAAGCTGGCTTCTGCTAAGCTAAGATAAATTAACCTAAAATGAGCTAACCTAGGCTAAGATAAGATAAGATAAAATAAATTAAGCTAAAATAAGATAAGATGATTTATGCTAACCTAAGATAAGATAAAATAAGTCATTCCACTACGGAGAAATTTCTTTGTTGACAACAGCAAATATAAAAATAAAGTACAGGAAAGACAGAAAGCAGTAAATTAAATTAGTAAATAAATGAGTAAAACTTTCATAACATTATATGTAATTTTAAATATTATACACATATTTACAATATATTTGCACTTTGGACATAAACAGCAGAACCTCTGTATTTTTTCTGCATTCGTAGCATGAGGTATAATCGACTAAATAGACAAAGAATTTTCAGTTGAAGCTTTGAGGAAGTTGTGATTTTATTGGACGGGTAAGAAGCGAAGAAAGTGGATTTAGCGTAAATGTATCGACAGCGTTTCCTTCCGATAACGGAGCTAGTGTTCAAGTCAAGGTTAAGATAAGGGGTTTTTGTTCACCTATTCTTTTTTTTTTTTTTTTTTTTAAGCAAGAGTAGCTTTTAGTCGGTCATCTCTGTCTCCCTCTCTTTCTCTCTTGTTTCCTTCCGTCTTAAGGATGCGATGTAAGTCAATTAACCTTTTTAATGGTTGACTTTTACGTTTTGTCTTATAACGTGAGTTGAAAATGAGGCTAAGAAACAGCCAGTGGATTTTCTCTGATCAGTCCACGGAGTTTTTAGTCTTTTCAACCGTTTACAGACAGATAAACGCAGCTGCTTCGTTCCTTCTTTTACACCCGCCCATGAATCATAAATATGATTATGACCAGTGGGTGGGACTTATGCAGATACTAACCAAAAAAACAAAAAATCAGTTTGGAGTCTGAACCTCGTTTCCTCCCAACTATGTTTCTGTATTGTTTTCATCCCTGAAAACGCATGTTACAAGTAAATTCAACTCAGAAAAAAACCCATATTAAATCAACTTTTGCTTTCGCTGCGTAGAGACGTGCCAGAGAACTAAACAACTCAAGAAAGGTGCATTTTTTTTTCATTAGCGCCCTTTAATCTCGCTCACATTCAAAGTCCTGAAGCGTGCAATTTACATGCCTTGAGTGAGAAAGTTCCATTATCATATCCTTGGATGCAGCTGGTATTTTCATCCCAGGTTTCCCTGTTGTTTTCTTAGTTTTATGAGCTTTTAAACATCTGTTTACACATTTGGAGGCCAACACACACATGAGCAGCTCCAGCACTTGTTTACACATTCACTCACCATATTAAGACAATTATCTATTTTGGTGAGACTTGATTTTAATTTTAAGGTCCTGACACCCAGCAATATATTTTTGTCCTCTGTAGGGGACAAAAGTTTAATGGTTTTACTTAAAAACAAAAAAAAATACTGTCCTCTGCCTAGGACATTCCATAAAAAATATAAATAAACAAATGAAAAAAACTGTTACATTATGTAGTTTCTGAACAAGACAGTTGTTTAATGCAAAAAAGCTAAAACTTTCACTTTGCTGGGTGTCAGGAGGACATATATATACACATTTTTTTTTATATAATTTTGCTTTTGTTAATATGTATCATGACTGGTAATATTAATTATTATCAAGTTTAATTATTATAACACATGACAATATCACATAGTCAGGGTGTAATGTGTTTTTTTTGTTTTTTAGGAATAAAAATGCACTTTTTCAGAATGGTTTTCAGTTCTGTTGCAAAATCATCGCTTTTAAGATTTAATACAGATGGCACTTTTTATTTAAAAAAAACAACTTTAGTACAATTTTTTTTAAAGAACCATGTTTTCATTAATACTATTATGGTTTGTAATATATTTTTTAAGTATATCATGTATTACATATACATACAATATCACATAGTCAGGGTGTGATGTGGTTTTTTAGGAATATAAACGCACTTTTTTTCCAACAGTTCAGTCCACTTCTGTTGGATAATCAGTGCTTTTAAGATTGAATACAGGCTGAACTTTTTAGATTTTTTTTTTATCATATAAAAAAAATATTGGTGATTATTTCGAAGAATCATGATTTTAATAATACTATTATGGTTTGTAATATATTTTAAAAGAATATTATGTATTATAACACATGACGATGTCACATAGTCAGTGTGTAATGTGTTTTTAGGAGTAAAAATGCACTTTTTTCCCAACAGTTTTCAGTTCTGTTGCACAAAAACAACGCTTTTGAGATTTAATACAGACTGAGCTCTTTATTCTAATATCATATTGAATAACTTGGCTATACATTTAGCACACTCAGGATGATATGTGCGTTATATATCATCCTGCAGTTTGCATTTTGCATCCTTGATGCTAACGCTTACGCCTCTCTTCCTCCCTCTCTTTCTCTCTCTCTCTCTAGTACACTGATGATTTAGATTACTCTCAGTTCTATGATTACTCTGAGGGAGCTACAGACATCATTCCAACCGATGAGTATCCAGAACCACAGGTAAATGAAAAAAGGAAAAGAGAGGAAAAAAAAAACATGTGTGTCCTGTAGTGTTCTGTTTTGTCATCCACCGCTGAGTTCGTCCTGCGTGTTGTCTCTGTGTCTTTAATGTTATGTTTACATGCACAGCTGTACGTCAGTAGATGAGCTCGAAGTCAGATTGAGCCAAACACCTGGGTGTCCTGAGCTGGTTCTGGTTTGGTTTTTGCGAGGCGGAGTCTGGAGTGTGCATGTAAACACAGTTACTGTGTCAGTCCTCCTTTGTGTCTGTATTACGAGGCTGCTTCCTCTGCTTACTGGGAGAATGCCGCCTGCTTCGAGGGCTGTTTTTGCATTCCAGCACGTCTTTAAACTATTGTACACATTACGGCAAATCGGCAACATCGCACTTTTATTGAAACTGCAGTAAAACGAATATGACCTCCATGACTTTTTTTTTTTTTTTTTTTTTCAAATACAGGGATGTCAGACTCATTTAAGTTCAGCTTCTACACACTGCAAAACTCTAAAGTGTGTTTTTGTCATTTCAAGATTTTTTTAAAATTAAGATCAGTAAATATAGAAATAATCCAGATGTATGTACAATTATAATAAAAAAAAAACCTAAACAAGATAAATTATGTAACAATTCCAAATCAATATATAGAAATATATTCAGATTTGATTACACATAAAATTATAAAAGTGCAAGAAATAAAATGACATTTACACAGATTTGCATAAGACAAGGGTGAAATAAAGATGCAATAGTAAGTGATTATACATAAATTATAATAACTAACTATAAACTAATCTTGCTCCAGAACTCTGACTATACACTGCAAAAAATCTAAATCTTACCAAGTATATTTTTCTCATTTCCTGTCAAAATATCTCATTATCTCACACTTAAAATAAAACATAATCACCGAAAGAGTAACTTTTCAGTGAGATATAAGAACTTATTTTTAGACAATAGATCTGGAAAATCTTATTTCTTTAAATCTTACCGAGATAATTTTCACTCGTTCCATTGGCAGATTAATTTTTTGCTTGAATTAAGTAAAAAAAAAAAAAAAAATCTTCAATCCAACAACAAAATCTGCCAAAAATGATCTTGGTAAGATTTCTTGAAATACGATTTCCTTCTTCTTATATCTCACTGAAAACATAATCTTCAGATCATTATATTTTATTTTAAGTGCAATGACATATTTTGACTAGAAATGAGAAAAACACACTTGGTAAGATTTTTATTTTTTTCCAGTGTATTCAGCCCAATATGATCACAAGTTGGCCGGACCAGTAAAATAATAAGAGTGAAAAAAGTAAAATTACACGATGGAAATGTTTACATCTCAGTATATCCTGAATAACAAGAACAACGACAAACAATCTGAAATTTTTAAAGAAAAATAAGTGCAATTTTACCAATATTATGCCTCTGTTTATGAGCATTACAACACGAAAACATTTAGTAACAGGCAGAATATTGGTATAAGTTCCATGTTTTTTTGTTAACTCTTTAAAACCTGACGTGCCAGCGCTGACACACCTCACACATACGCAGTTAGGAAGGTTGTAATTATTTCACTGTTTATGCAAAAGGAAAATATGTTGTACTTTACAGACTCTATCGGGTCATTACAGTCATTTCACACACATGTATTAGAAGCTGTTTTAGCAGAAATATAATGTGATTGTAAATGACTGCTGGATTTTGAATGATCTGAAGAAAGAAATGTTCTGGAAAAACGGACTCTCGCAGCATATTCTGTAAACTTTTTACAGTCAAAATAAAAAAAAGTCCAAATTTACCATTTTAGGCTCAAGATTTAAAGGTTCATTTTCATTAAACCCACTTTTATTATTAGTCTGTGCTTAATTTCTTTGTGTATTCGTTCCCTAATACTTCATAAAGTTTGAATCTGAACCCTCCAGCTGCTGCTAAACTATCTTTAGATTCATTTGGACAAAAAAATCAAGTGGGTTTCTACGACTTGTTTTAATTTCAGTTTAATTTGTTATGTTTATAACTAGTTACATCACAACATCTGCACATATACGAACATTTCTCCAGTTCCACATGATTGTTTATCAGCAGCAGCAGTTGTAGTAAAAACTGAAAATATGTCCAAACTTGGAGCCCATTACTGAAAATGTTCAGTTGTTGCTTAAATGGGACAGGAACAGCACAACCAATTACCTGGAGGGGGTGGGGCCTGAAGTGGCTCATGTGCATTTAAAGGGCCAGCGCTCCAAACCACCTTTCTGGTGTCATTAGTCATAAATAATGTTGAAGATGAACCTGTGGAGTTGAATTAATGAAGAATTCAGACCCAAACAGAACATTTGCAGTTTATGTAGAACACAGGAACATGTTGGAAAATGAATAATTACATTTAAAAAAGAAAAAATATCACTGCTTTAAAGGGTTAAGACATTTCAGGTTGTTCGTATCTGTTCATATTATTCACATTTTTTGTGAAAGGATAGTTTTTGAATGTAAACATTTTCTACAATTTAACTTTTTTTTTTACACTAATTATTCATTATTTAAAGGTTATTATGAGTATTTTACTGGTCTGACCCACTTTAGATCATGTCGGTCTGTGTGGGGAACCTGAACTAAAGTGATTCTGGCATCCTTGATTGTTAATATCGTCAGTATTTTTGCATTTCACAAATTCATCCAACCCTTGGACCCTTTGGCAGGCTGGTTTTGGCCCACGGGACGCATACTTGACACCCCTGTTCTAATGCAATAGCTCTAAAGAGTTGCTGAAAGGCAAATCCTCTGTGTTATGTTTGTGCATCTGTCCCAGATTGATCAATATAAATGTTCTAATTCTTTTATGTCACATGAAAGACCCGGTCCTTGATTGTTGTGCAGCGTCTTTTCTTCCCGACTGTCTGGTAATATGAAGGTTGTATAACTTTGTAGGTGGCGTTCATGGTCAGAATTTAAGCCGCCGTGCACACAAACTTACAGCAGCTGCTACCGCAGAAAAGACCGAATTGACATCGGATAAAGGGTGGAAAAGAACCTGCACATCAGTCACGACTGGGCTTTTAACCCGTAAAGACCCGGTGCTACTTTTCTGGCATTTCCCACATGATTGTTTGTCTGTTTTTAACTTTTGTTAAGTGATCTATCACCATTTAATCCACTATTATACCCAGTGTTTTGAATTCTTAAGTGAAATCAGATACTTTCCTGTATTAAATATACAGATCATGATTGACGTTGGTAAAAACTCAAGTCAAAGTTGAAAGTTATTATATCAAAAACAGAGAAAGAAAAAGTGACATTTTCAGTAAAATCTATTAAATGAACAAAAACTTTTTACTGATGAATCAATGTTGTATAAGATGACTGTGTTTCCATGGTAACTACGGAGCCTCTGAACGTCCATATTTGATCACCATGAAAACACGAAAAACTGTATGGTACACCAATTGATTGATAGGATTAGTGGATCAATAGGTATTACATACTTTATATTAGTAGATAATTTTGGTCGCCAGTGGTTGTTTGGGTCTTTATGGGTTAAACCATTTCCACTTCTAAATGTTCTATGTTTGTCTTGGTGCTCTTTGTCGCTTTTTCGCAACCTCTTCCAGAGAACGAAACGTAGTGTCTCCATGAAAAAGAAGAGGACCCGAAAGTCCCTTAGTAAAACTAAGGCCAAACCTTTAAAGTTCTTGGCTGCCAAAAAATCACCAGCTAAAAAGTTTCCCGCTAAGAAGAAGCAACAGATGCGTGGTTACCAGGCCACAGCGCCGGCACGACCCAGAGGAAATTTTAGGGTAAACGTTTACGTAAAGAAACAAACAAAAAAAAAAAACAACAACAAAAAAGAAAAGACCTGACCCCATCAAGATCTTCCTGCTTTTAATTTGGAGAGGAAAATCTGTGATGGTAGAAGGAGCGCTCCCTAACCTCCTCTGTGTAGAAGTAGTAGAGTCTGTAGCCGGCTTGATAGGACCCCCCCCCCCCCCAAGCAAATAACCCCTGTTCTCAGCCTGTGTGTTAACCCTCGCTTTATTCTTCTGTCCTTTTTCCAACATGACTCAGCTAAACAATGTAGAAGGAGATTACAATACAGACATTGACTACGGAACTGTAGATGGTACTCAAACTCAGTCCCCCTTTGCCACGAACGGACCTGCTGAGGTAATTCTCTTCTTCATTCTATCTGTTTTTATGAATCGTTGTTAGCCGTTACGGGAAATGTGAGCCAGAAGATTTTACCCGAGGATGTAACTGGTACGACACGACTAAGGCCCAATCCCATTTCAGCCCTTAGCCCTAGCCCCTCCTCTTTGTGTGTTCACGCACAGGGGTAGGGGGTGTCTCCATTCTCGATGAGGCGGGAAGGAGATTTTTCACAACGGCGCTAAAAACGGAGGGGTGTGAGAAACTTCCCATAATTCTGATGGAATCATCGACCAAAAAAAATACCCACACAAATGTACGCATTTTCTTCAGAAATAACTTACCCCTTTTGTACGACTTTGTGTGTTATCAGAACATATAGCAATACTTTGTTACCTTTTGCGAAATTTTACTAAATTTTTAAGTAGAAAATCAAGGTCAATGAAGTTACCATATTTGGTTCCTTACCCCTTACACTCACTGTTCTTGCAGAGGTGAACCTTATAGACCCTGTAGATCGTATTTGACTCACTGTCCTCACTGTAACTGTGGCTGTCACTGTATTTTAAAGTATGCAGAAATAACCAAAAATAGTCACCCGTTAAAGGGTTAATAATTGAAAACCCTGGCATTAAAAGTACTTGAGTCACAAAAAATTCTGTTGAAAATTTTTATATTGTAGACGTAGCTAAACAAATGCGTGGTTATATACTCAACTTTTTTTTTGGTCCAAAAATGTGACTTCATTTAATTGTCAATTTTTTTTTCAACATGTTCAAGTCCACTTGTTTATGACGAACGTGGGAAAATATTGAACGCACCTTCTTTTGCGAGCATTTCTGCGATTTGCGCAAAAAAGATAGTTTCAGCTGCTTGTGGCATGCTGAATTCTTTAGCAAACAAAGTTGTTGCATCTTTTTTTTTTTTATAAAGATCTTTTTATTATCAAATTTCAAATATATAACATACATATAACAAACGCCCCACCCCCCAAAATCCAAATCCACATATAGCCATGTATAACACACCTACACACAATAAAATTTGTTGCATCTTTTTACTGCGCCATCGATGATTTAACACGAAGGGTCGTCTGGTTTCAACCCCTACCGTTTCAAGGGCTTGTATCAAGTGCAAGGGCTAAGGGGGAGGAGTGAGAATGATGCGAACTGGGATTGGGCCTAAGACACACCCATTTTGTAGGAAATGATGTGTCTTTAAACCACTTTGGTTTGTGTGAAAGTGGTCATTTCTGATGTTTCTTAAGCTGCATATACCCTGTTGTTGTCAGTTTATTAGCTTGGTTTTGTACTTCTGCTGCTTACCTCCCAATGAGCTATGATTAACTAAGCTCAAATTACCCCCGAAGCCTCAATGTGGATGTGATTACACCAATATTTGATATAATTTGGCAATATGTAACCCTGCCAACAATAACTGTATAATTACATCCATGTCTGCGGCGCTAAAACCCATGTGCTCACGGTTTGGAAGCCAAAACTCCTGTAATTATGCCAAGTGATTGTGGTTGTCGTACTCGTGCCAAGATGAACTCAAAGGTATTTTTTTATTTTTTTTTTTTTACATCTTGGTGCTCTTTGTATATCCACACAACCACAATCCAATAATCATTTTAACATATACGTAAATTTCAGACAAATTTCCCCCATTTCAGCCTCTTTTTAGTCACGTGCAGGTGTTATTATCTGTACATATGACGAAAAACATGGCTGAGATGCATAACATTAAATCTGTTCTGACATGTAGGATTAACAGCCTTGGAACTGTCGAAGTGTGTTGATTTTTATTTTTTTTGTAATGGCAACACTTTATATATTCGTGTTTATCACATGAATTATTTTCTGTCAAGATAATTAAGATTGTTGTGTTATTTCAAAATAAATAATGCTGGGGCGTCGATGTCGTTTATGCCAAAATTGATCTCAAATGGGCCGGGCCGCCAAAATAAAAGCATAGTAACCTAAAAAATCATGACAATTCTGACATTTTTCTTTGTTTCAGTGCAAAAAAACAACACTGAATTAAGAAAATATTTATATTTACAAGCTATCCGGACAAAAAAATCTGAAAAATAAGTGCAATTTTAACATTATTATGCCTCAATGTATCATTTATATATTTGCGTTATGGATCTACAAAGTCACAGAACATTTAGTAACAGCAGAATATTGTTAAAATTACACATTTTCCTTTTTTAAGTGTGTCTGTTTCTGCTTTCTGTCTTTGTGCACTGATGGTCTTTAATTAACCCTTTATGGACCATCGTTTACTTCCTCGTCTGTTGCTGTGACAACAGTCTCTCTCCTGTTGCCATAAAACATCTGAGACACACTTGCTAAAAAAGTGCAACACATACAATAAAACAACTTTTATAGCGTCTCAAACTGACAAAAAAAATCACTGATATTCATTATTTACAGCTTTAAGATCTGTAGTGTTTTCAAATCCAACACGGAAACACGTGATTGGCCCCATATTTAAAGTTTGTGGGAATGACCAAAAATAGTAGTTTGCCTAATAAAAGGGTTAAAGATTGGACTTTGGATCAGAATTTTCCTTAATTGGTGCCTTAACTTATTGTTCATATTTTATTAATCATTTCATCATTTCATGGATTTTTCAGCGCTAAAACACAGAAAAAAAAATCGGAGTTGTCATTATTTATAAGTATAATATAATGCTTTTTTCAGATTAAATCAATAAAAAGTCATTATTTCGAGGTTATTACACTGTTATTTGACTTGAGATCATATTGGAACCCGAACTAAAACGAGTTCCACACCCTTAACTGTTTGCAAATTCATCCTGTGGGCCAGATGGGAACCCTTTGGCGGCCCAGTTTCGGCCTGCGGACCTTATGTTTGACACCCCTGACATAACCTGTTGCCATTACTATTTTACCACTAATTCAGAATCTGCTTCTGTAGCGTAAAAGTAGCTTCATTTGCCTATTTTTTTTTTTTTTTTTGCTTAACTAACATCCTTTGTTCCACTACTTTCACCGTCTTCACCTGGACAACATCTGACAGGCTGTGGAAGTGGATGATGTTGTCGGTGAATACGTCACGGACGCCGCCGCTTTGGAGCCCACCGCTGCCCCAGAAACGGTGGGCCACGTGGACCCCGGCGCAGAAGCATATGACTTTAAGGAATATGACCTAAAGGAGTATGACTTGGGCGAGGTTGACAACAGGGTGTATGATTACGGGGCGTATGATGAGTATGGCACGGCCCAGGTCAAACCCACGGCGGCCTACGATGATGAGGTCGGGCCCGGGGTCGCGGCCGAGACCGACATTAGCGAAAGCGCCGTAAGTATTCCCCCCCACTCCCTGCACACCCCCACACCTGGTGGAATGAGATATCAGTGGGGGGAAGGTGTGTGTGCATGACCTATACGTGCTACGGACTCTGTGTTTTAAGGACTCACTTCATCTTTCCGTGCACGCCTTCGTAGTCGGTTGCTTGGCATGAGAAATGTGTCATTCTGTGTGGAGTGTGTCCTGCCGCCATTTAACCATTGTCATCTCCAGAAGTTCCACCTTCTTACTGTATGTCCTTTCCTCCACTTCCCCTTAGTCCCCCCCCCCCTCCGTTGACATGAACATTTACCCATTATCGGACCATTTTAAACAGTTTCCGCTTCGTCCTTTTGTTTATCGGTATCACCCCCCCCCCCGTCCCAAAACACACATTACAAGTGGTGCCAGGCACAACAAGCCCCGCCCCTTTGGGCATATTGGAGTTTATTTTATTTTTGAAGTAAAGTGTGTGAAATAAAATTAATATTTTTTTATTTTGCCTGTTATAAGTAAATGAGAGAAAAAAGAAAGATTAAAAATTCATTTAAAAAAAAATGTAAAATTTTTTACTGAAATGTAATCACATCTACTCCAGGTCACTGGTAATCTATAAACTAAGTAAGTAAATTGAAACAAAATGTATGGTTTTATAGACATTTGAAATTTTGTCTATTATTAGTAAATGGATTTTATTTTGTTCATTAAATTTAATTCATTGCCCTACTTCCCAAAATGTACATTTACCCATTACTTGACCTTTTCAAACTACAATTTCTGCTTCATTCTATTGATTATTGGTACCTTTATGCATTAATATCACATCACCACTCCCCCCAATCACATTCCAAAACACACATAAACATTAGCATTTATAATAACAAATAAAAATAGAAAAAAAAGATCCTGCATTTAGCTTGAATACATAATTAAAAAACTTTATTTCTTACTTCTTTTCTCATCAAATAATCTAAATAATACTGCAAAATGGTAAATTAATGGCAGCATTGCTCCATTTCAAGTTCCCTTTAGTCCTTGCTG
>JAPSES010000115.1:13986294-14000543 GCA_029822895.1 Maxillicosta whitleyi
ATCAATTAATCGTAAGTCGATCGATAAGGTCAATCAACTAATGATTAATGAATTAATCGATAATTTGCATCCCTAGAGGGAATTGATATGTGTATGTGGCAAAATTATATAATCATAAGTTTTAGTGTGTTTAAAGGGCCAGGTAATGGGCTCCACCCCCGGTCCGGTATTGATTTGTTCCACCGTTGGTACTAGAGCACTTTATACCTTTATTTGAACATGGTCCAAAATTACCTTTTTTGGACCACATACTATATACATAACCTTACAGTTTGGTAGTCGGGGGGCACCGATGAATTATTCAATAAAGGCTGTAAACAATTTCACAAACATCTAAATGGTCTTGTATCATGATCTAAAGCATATTTTAACTCTATTTGAACATGGTCCAAAATTACCCGTTTTGGAACACATACTATAGCCTTACTGTTTGAACATCAGGGGGCACCAATGAATGTCTGAATAAACGCTGGAAACACCTTGAGCTACCCCCAGAAACATGTAGATGGTCCTCTATAATGATCTAAAGCACTTTTTAATAACATTTGAGATTGTCCGGAGTAACTCATTTTGGACCACATACTACAGAGTTGCTATTTTTACAACTGGGAAAAGTGTCAATAAGATTCAAAACACCTTCAAAATCTCTCAGCAGATCAGTGACCATTACAACTCCTAGCGGCCCTGCCCAGCTGCTTTGCTTTTTGAGCCTGCTTCAGGGACCAGATGGCAAAACAAAAATTTGTGGTGGATTTGGTAAAACTTATTATTTCAGCTACCCACCAGTAGCCCCTCCCCTCCTCCACCACCACCTCTAATACAAAAAAAATAACTGAATGAACAAGTCATGCAATTCCTTCTATAACTAATCTCTTCTAACTTTACACTTCCTTGCATCTGGATCATTCCAGTCTCTGTTAGAGCTGTTTAAACCAGAGCAGTTTTTACAGAGTATATTCTCCATTAACGCACACTAAATCCTCAGTTAAATGGGATGGTCTCCAAGAGTTTGCGGCTGTTGTCATTTCTGCAAGTAGTCTTTGTACATCACCCACAAACCACGTTTCAACCCCACATGTAAAAATCGAGATTGCTCATGTAAATTAGTACGCGCAGATGGGGACCTTTATAGAACCGGTCTTTAGTTGAATAGCAATTTTGTCCGTTGAAAATGAGCGAGCCAAGAAGATGGACATACAGCGAGTTGGGAGCTCAAGGCTCTCCATGTGACCTTTAAATAGTGATAAGTGGGTCTAACACTTTTTGTTGAATTTTTTAACTCGTGCAAACTTTACAAAACGTTGTAGCTACTGATTCAGTATCCTACTGTGCTGTCAGTAGCTGAAGTGGTTTGTTAAAGTGTCAGAATGATGTGGCCGCTGTCAGTGGTGTTGAATTGATCTGATTTTGTGTCGCTATTATTATTATCATTATTATTATTATATTATTATTATTATTATTATTATTAGGGGCCAAGTAGCCTAGTGTTTTTGTTGTTCTTGGTTTGTTGGACTTGTCTGGCATGTCTGATTGATGTCAAAATGACACAGTTGTTGTCTGTGATGCTGATCTTGTTGCTGTCCATGGTGCTGAACACAGTTGCTGTCCATGGTGCTGAACTCTTACTATCACACACTTGATCGGTGCGTCTAACATGTAGTACTACTTATGAGCCCCACTGTTGCAGGCATGTATATGTTTCAAATGATGTAATCACAAGTTTTAATAGTTTTAAAAGGGCCTGCTCATGTGCTCCGCCCTCAGCGTGATACTGACGTGTTCCACCATTGCCACCAGCATCTTAGCAACTCTTCGTCTCTCCTTGAAATTCCAAGAAAAGAACAAACAGGCCTAATTAGTATTCACTCCTCCTGCGCCTCCTTTCTCAGCACTGGCCTGTGCCACTTCAAAAGCACTGACCACTGCTAAACCTTTTATTTTCTCCTCAAAGAGCGCACAAGAAATCCACATAATAACAACTGACAACTTTACACTGAGCAGCGAAGAAATGGACTTTGTATTTTCGTTTTATCTTCCTTTCTCTCTGTCTTTCGAGTAGGGGTCTTTGTAGAGAGGCGACCAAAGAGAATACTCATGTGGAGCCTTGCACACGAAGAAAACAATCAAGAAATGCTCCCCATGGTTTGGGAGGAGAATTCAGCTCTGCACTCATTGTGCTTTTAAGCCGCTGGTGGATCCTTTGACAAATACTGTGTTTGTCTCAAAAGATTACGTGCATACTCAATCGGCCTTTTCACATATTCAAGACACAGTTTATTTAAATGAAGCAATCAAACTTCCTTGGGTTGTTGTGAAGGATCCTAAGAATAATCACTTCCATTATCATATAAATATAATTGTCAGTTTTGCTCTCTGTCATACTGTGTGACGGAATACAATAGTGATGTGAAGTGTGCACAGTAAAGGAAAAGACTGTTACAAACAATTAAAAAAAAAGAACAAGAAGGAGCTGATAGAGAGTGTAACCCTCAGTAAATAAGCTTTTAGTTTAACAGGGAATCCGGTGAAAAAGACATCAAACTGTCGCCGCATGCATCGCCTGACAGATGGTCGCTAAGAAGTGCACAGCGGACAACAACAACAACAACAGTCTCAGAGCAGAGCAGATCTTTTATGTTAACTGTAAACAGCGGCTGTTTTCGTGGCGTGTACTGTACATAATTGCAAAGACATCACCTCCCGGAACAATTTTGCTTTCAGCCATGCTCTGCGTTGCCCCCGACACAGACCGAAAAAAAAAAAAAAAACCCATTTGCAGCTGTCCAATTGAGCCAGAATGAATCAGGATGGGAAAAGATTGCGAAGTCGCCCCGGGGATCAAACAGGGACCTCGCTGTCGCAGTCAGAGTTCAGCCCAGATACTCATCTAAGACAAGAGGGCACCAATCTTCCATTTGGACTCGCCGGAGAACAATCAAACTCACTTTAGGCGGATTCGAAAAGTCGTGATCATTTGTGGACAGCGTTTTCACATCTATCCCGTCAGCAAAAGCATCAAATCATCTTGAATTCTTATCAAAATTATATAAACGTGTGAACAGATTTAAATTTGTGCACATGCAACCAATGACATGTTTGTCTATAGTAGTGATTCTCAACTGCTGGGTCGCAGCCCAAAAGTCCAAGTTTTACAAGGGTCATGGGTTTTTATCTGACCAAAAAAATAATGTTAACCCTGTAAAGCCAAATGTATCATATTTGATACATGAGATTTGAAGCCCTCTATATGATCAGTGAGATTTTTTTTTTCTTGAAAAACCTCATGTATACAATTAGATACATACAATACAGATAATCCAGCAGGGGGGAGGAATTCATTCACCAGAGGCCTTTCCAGTGACACTACAAGATTTCAACTTTGCTGATTTTGAAAAGGAATTATCAGTTTGTACATGTTTGTGTTATATTGCATTTTTGTTTGTTCAAAAATAAGAATATTTGAGTATTGAGACCTGAAGTATCAAATATGATACAAACTCATACATGGAAATGAATATTTGGGGAAAAAAAAAATTTAAAAATCAAAGAACTGGAAACACGTGCACATCACCACCCAGACTCAGCGTAATCCCAGGGCGCCATGAGGTCTGGGATTCGTTTCCCCCTCCAAAGGCTGAGGGGTTACCTGGTTGGTCCTGACAGGTCTCAAAGGTTAAGCCACGCAAGTCTAAGTACACAAGGACACGTCAGCACATGAGCCGCGGATGTGAGTCAGTCAGTTTTAATGCTAGCAAGGAAAGCCATGATGGTCAGATGGAGGGGTTGGAAAAGACCCCCCCCCCCCCCCTTCCCATTCCTATGTGGAAGTCTGTGATGTCAGAAGTTGTGATATGATAAAACTAAACACTGTTCATAAAAGGAGTCATATTTTCCTGCAGAAATGGAGGAAGCCACTGGAACTTTTCGTAGTGCAGTATAATTTGGACTTAAATACAGAGCAGGATGGACATGTGTCACTTTTTGTTTGGCTTTCTCTGCTCGTCTTCCTTTTCACCTCGATTGTAAAGACTCACATACTTATAATTTGAACTATTGTGCAAACATTAAGTACAACCACAGTGTGATGTTGCACAAGCATATATTACGTAAACCAGTCTTGTAGCATCATTGTTATTAAGAGTTATGTTACTTTTTTTAGGTTTATTTGTTTGTAAAGTTACCAAAAAAAAAAAAACTTGAATAGAAGTTAAAACATTTTTTTTGCACAGTTCCCCAGTGGAAAATACAACATAAGGGGGTGTTTATGTGCGATTTTCAAGTTTGTAGGTAGTATTTACCATAATTCCTATTGCACATGAAGGCAGCATTTGTGTGCCCTCACTTTAGATTGAGCCTCCTCTGCAGAAAAAGTCTTAATATTTTAAAAATTTCTTAAAACACATTTTTATGGACATGTTTTTATGTGATGTTGTCACCTCTCATTGCTGAATATTTAACTTTACCTTGTTTATTAATACACAATATTTTATGAATCTCTTTATTGTGTTGTTTCTGTTTTAGTATCTTTGTTTACATCTTGCTTCCTGCTGTTGTGCTCTATTTTACTATGTTTGTAAAGCACTTTGTAAACTCAGTTTTTAAAGGTGCTAAAGAAATAAAGTTAGTATTATTATTGAATTTATTATTTATCACTGAATACACAGAACAAAAGGTCCCTGTAGATGCACTTTTGTTTTTGGTTTGTTTTGGACGAATATTTTTATTGTCTTTTTTCAGTTATAATACAAAGACATAAAACAAAAACATCAGTAAGTATCAGTATATATACAGACATACAAGTATTCCTTTAATATATATTGTGATCAGTGAACAAAACAAAATAAAACAAGAACAATAAAAAACTACAAAGCTGTCATGAAATCATCCCCCTCCAGAAATTCCATAAACAAGTTTATAAAAGTGTTATATTTCCCTTTAATAGCAGATGTTAATTTTTCTAATACAAAGCCTCTCAATTCAGATTCCACATTTTTAATTCAGTGTTTGCAAGTTCTGGCTCAAACTTTATGCAGTTTTTACTTTTTCGTTGGAGTCACTCGTGACAGTACTTCAGAGCTGTTAGTTCAGGTACAGTTGGAGGTAAAAAAAACAGCTGAATAATTCATATAATGGAGCAAACGTTTATGGGATGGCGCTTCTTTTGTACTGGAAAAACTTCCCAACTACAGTGTGTCATCCTTTGTTTTCATGTAAAGTCATTTGTGCTTTTTAATGTCACCTTTTCATACGGTAATTCTGCACATTTATAATTAGTGATAATGACAACAAAAAAAACCTAAATGCCAGTAGTAAATACCCTCCGTCTGGTGGGCTTAATGTTAGCGGCTGATGCCTTATTGAGTCTATTGAAAATGTAATTAAATGTTCTGTATTCCTCAAGTATCAGAATTTAGCTTCTGAACCCAACAGGAGAAGTTCACCATAATTGTCCACAAATAAATGCAATTTAGTTAAAAGGTCTTGGGTTGAATACATTTCAAAACCGGATGAGTTAAGAGTCCGTGCGAGCCACGACGCGGTGGTGGTGGCAGCAGCAGCTCAGCGCAGTTCAGAGAAGGTAAAGCTGCCAAGTGGAGCTTTTACTCCACGGAAAGATATTTCTTCAGAAGCGACACTAAAACATTGGTGCGACGTCGACCAGGAGACGCCTCAGCCTCAGAAGGTGTTTTTTTTTTTTTTTTTTTAAAGAACACAGTAGGGTTTGAAGTGATTCTCAAGCTTTTAACTCGTCTAATGGAGTCTGACGGTTTAGTTAAATGCAGCTTTGAATGTTGATTTTGTCATAACTGTACCTGCGTTAACCTCAGAGGAGCCGAGCTTTTGCAAATGTTTAATTACTTTTAGACATTAGCAGGGGTGGAGGAAGTACTGGAGTTTAGTACTTAAGTAAAAGTACCAATACCCTGCCAAATATTTACTCAAGTACAAGTAGAAGTACTACATCAAGCATCTTACTTATGTAAAAGTACGAAGTAGTTCCTTTAAAATGTCCTTGTCCAATGTCACTGCTCAGTGTCACAACTAGATTATGTGGATTGAACAGATTGGTGTCAATATTGTGCGTGTGATTTTTCATGTAAGATTTAGATGAAAATTTAAAAAAAACAAGATTTAGATGAAAAAATGTTAATATAATGCAACAAGTAACGGCATAAATTTCCAAAATGTAAGGAGTAGAAAGTACAGATAACTGCCACAAAATGTAGTGAAGTAAAAGTAAAAGTATGCATTATTATTTTTAAAGTACAAAATAAAGTAAAGTACAAATACAAAAAAAGTAAATAAATAAATACTTGTGTGTTTCTATGAGTGTCCTAAGGATTAAATTGATGCAAAAATTTTCAAATCCTTAATCCTCGACTATTGAGGACGACAGATTTAACCCAGAAAGGCCTGGTGCTATTTTTCTGCCTGTTCCCAAATTAATTTTCTCTCTGTTTAACCTTTTGTTGAGTGACTTATCACCATAAATCATAATATTATCCTCTATATTTTGCACTTTTGTGTGAAAATCTTGTATTTTCCTATAATTAATTTATTAATCATGTACTTTAATCATCATGATCACATTACATTTAAGGTTTATTATATACGAAATGAAAAAAAGTAGTATCATTAACCCAGTGTTTCCATTTACTGACATTGATCCAACTCTGTGGGTTTTACTGGTGAATCAATGTTGTAGAAGATGACGGCGTTTCCATGGTAACTACAGAGCCTCAAATGGGTCAAAAGACGACAAACTGTATTTTACACCAATTATTTACACGTATTGATATTGTATTGACATTTTAGACCAGTGGATGGTTTTGGTCACCAGTGGAAATTTGGGTTTTTATGGGTTAATTAAAAAAAAAACAAAAAAAAACAACAAGGTGCCAGAAATCTTAAAGTGCACCCTTTTCCTTTACAGATACTATTTGCCTCGGACTGCGTCACACTGCAAATCTGTACTTCATACTGTACTTCAGAGATTGATTCCTCTCCACATTTGCTGCAGAACACATACAGTACGGAGCGTCTCTCCATGACAGATGGGTTATCACTTCAGTTTTACTACTCCTCTATGAGTCACCAACCCGAAGCACTACATTAAACATGCAGGCGAAACGCTCAGTCAGCACCAACAGGGACTGAGTGGCATTCGCTTTACTACATGATCCTGCCTCTCAGCAGAACCCGGAGCGTCTGGGGTACACCGTCCGGGCTGGGAAACACCACAGAATGACTCGGCTCCTTCGTTCCAACCTCTCAGTCGCCATTAAATCCATACTTTGTGCGCGGACGTAAAAACGCCTCCAGCTATTTTCATGTTTCAGCTAATTAGCCGACCCAGCGGGCTGATGCTAACGTGCTCTCTGCGGACCAGATGAAGGAGCCACGAAGATAAAGTTACTTTCATAATAATTGACAATTACACGCGTATGTGTCAGCGCCACGTAACTGCGTTGAAAATGTACGCCATGTCAGTTCGACGAGACTTTCAGCTTCTTCACACAGATGCTAAAGTGGAAGAAACTGGAACACATTCAGTTAAATATAGAGTCCTGTCAGCGTAATGATCCCCTGTACACGTCCACGATCATTAGTTTGACTCAGAATAGATGTAACTGTATCATTAAAGGAGCTAATTTAATGTCTCATGTTTTATAAGTGGCATTTAATAGGTTTTCTTCTTCCCTTTGAGCAGTACTTATTGAATTTGTTTTGTTAGTGCTGATGTACTTAACAAGCGTTTATTTATTTGGTTTTATTATTTTTTTTCCTTAAATTTGCTAAATGCATTGTGTATCTGCTCTGCCATTAGTTCTTCATATTCATGAATTATTTAGATTCTTTTCTTTTGCTCAAAACAAAAACAAACATGTGCTTTATTCTGATTTATTCTACTGTCGTCATCTGGAAGGACTGTTATGGTTTCAAGTACTGATTCTAAATATACCCATTTCTGTGTGTGTGTGTGTGTGTATATACAGGTAGTCCTTGGGTTACAAATGAGTTCCGTTCCTATGCTGTCGACGTAACGCGAATTTCCGTGTAAGTCGGAATTAACACTTTAGTACCCCAAAATCCCCCCTAAATCTATAAATAACTATCCAAATACATGCATTATACTTAATATTAATAAAATAAAGTAAAAAAAAAAGATACTGTACTTAATGTACATACAGTATACAGTACATATGTACAGTAATGGCGGACGAAGTTTCAGCGTCGTACAGTAATAGCGAATGACACTCTGGTGTTGTAAAGTTGAAATAACGTAAGTCGGGTACGTCGTATATACATTTCTATGTGTGTGTGTGTGTGTGTATATATATATATATATATATATATATAAACCAAATAAATAGTTTTAGAAAGGATGGCGAGAGTGGCTGATGGAAAAATAATAGGTTTCTAATCTGAAATGATTGATTTTTTTAAACTTATTTTTCGTTCAGTTTTCTTTATTTTTTCCCAGTATGATCCGACGTATACATTTATGTAAAATTCAATGAGTTTCTTTTCCTTTTTCACAGCTGTATGCGTATTCCCACAAACCTCCACAGGCAACATCGGATGGAAATAAGAGAAAACAATAAGAAACATAGCAAATAAATAATAATGTGCACTTCCATTTCGATAGAAATCTTAGTCAGATGCAGGATGACAACACTTTGATCAACATCAGAGGGGCCAGATCTACTAAAGGTTTGTGAATCACATTTGTTTTTGCGCGTACAATGAGTTTGTATAATGTTTTTTCACACATTTCAGTTAATACATTTGACACAACATATGTACATATAGTTATGCGTGTGTTGGGAGGACAAAATGTAAATACAGGTAGTCCTCAGGTTACGACGTACCCGACTTATGTTATTTTGACTTTACGACACCGAAATTTCGTCTGCTATTACTGTACGTACTGTATACTGTATCTTATTTTTTATTTTATTTTATTAATATGAAGTATAATACATATATTTGGACAGTTATTTAGAGATTTATGGGTACTAAAGGGTTAATTCCGACTTACGCGGAAATTCGGGTTACGTCGACAGCGTAGGAACGGAAGTCATTCGTTACCCGAGGACTACCTGTAAATATATTTAACACACGGAAAGTTATTCATCAAACCCCAAAGCAGTTTTTTCTGATAGAAACTGCATCTATATTTGACACATGTCAAAGGGAGGGGCCGACGGTTTGGATGTGGAGACGTGGAAACGATGAAACAAGATGCAGAGAATGTGTTTTCCACCCTCGTGTGGATATTTTTGGAGCGACGGAAGAAAAAATATACACACACATACACTTTACAGGACTTTTTTCCACTTGATCTGATGATTGTGATTAAAAATACGCACCCACATTAGGCTACAGTGTCATGGCAGTCAATCCAACGACCCCACCCACCTCTAAAATCTAAGATAACTGAATGAATGAGTCATGCATTAGCTTCTATACCTAAACTCCTCCACTACTGTGCGTCTCAGAACACTTTATATTCTCCAGTAAATCCTCGTCTATTCAGGTCGTTCTCCAAGACAAACGCCTCTTTTCATTTATTTACACAATCAGTTCGTTTAATCTAGAATTTTATGTTGAACTGCAGTTTATGGGCGATTTTTAGACGCAAATCAGTGCACGCATACTTGGACCGTACCAGATCCAGCCCCGTGTAGGTTTGTGTTGTGAAGTTCAGTATACGAATGTTGTTATTCACAGATGTTTAACAGAAATATGTGCACAGGCTGAAAAGACACAAAGAAACAGAACTTTTTTAAAAGGGTTTTAAAGGTCAAAGTCAGTATTTAATGTGACCTCTGACCCCTTGTTCAGCCTGTTCCGTCTCCTCCAACTCTAGGTTTTTACAAAAGGACATTAAGGAGACAAAACACCACTTGGTTATCCAACTACGAAGGTGATAAAGCACTTAATTATTGCAGGTTATCGGTTCGAGTCCTACAAAGAATAATGTCCAACAACAACTTTCCAAATTGGGGAAACGCGATATAAGCTCGGCTCGGCTTTGGACATAAATTTAAATAATTTAACTCAATTTTATTTTTTTGTTAACTTGTTGCCTTTAACCTATAAAGACTCAAAGCTCCTTTTGTGGAAGTTCAGAAATTAGGTGTTCTCTCCATTTAACCTTTCTTAACCCTTCTGTACTGGTCAGGTCAAATTTGACTCGTTTTTGACCTTCAACAGTAGTAAAAATACTCTAAGCATCATGCTTTTATTCTGAAATTTGATTATTTTTCCTACATTTTTGCCAAAATACACAAAAATAAACATATTTTAAAATGTTATACTTTTGTACAGGTGCTACAGATTTTTGGGCACTGATTCTGGTTCAGGTCAGTTTTATATATACATAAATCATGTTTTTTTTTTTTAATGTTTTTATATAAAACAGGACATGATACTGTGTGATAGTAGATGTGTTTGTCTAAAAACCAGTTTGTAAAACTTAAAAAAATATATATGCTCTTCCTGCTCTGAAACATATTTATATATTACATATATTTATTAACGTGGAATAGTCTATTTAGACATTCTAAATAAATCTGTAGTTCATTTGGTTTAGACACTTATGAAGGAATTCTAGGTTTGGGTCAAATTTGACCTGAAACAAACTGTGAAGGTTTAAAAAATGAACAGTTTGGAAGCATTACTGTAAATAATATATTTTCTTATATCCGATTTCTCTGATCGAGATATTCATGAAAACTAGTAAATCCAAAGAAAAGGAAAAAAAAAAACAAAAACAAAGAAAAAGTTACTTTTTCAGCAAATACAATCAATAACAGGATGTAAAACAAATGTTTCCACCCACTGTCATTGATCCAACTCCATGGGTTTTACTGGTGAATCAATGTTGTAGAAGATAACAGTGTTTCCATGGTAACTATGGAGCCTCTGAATGTCCCAATGGGTCATATCTGATGCCTATGAGAGGATGAAAAACTGTATTTTATGCCCATTACTTAATTGTTTAATAGTTTTATTGGATCAGAAGTTAAAATCAGTGGATGGTTTTGGTCACCGGTGGATGTTTGAGTTTTTATGGTTTATAATAACGTCCTGATTTTGTAAAGTTTGACGCTACACGAGAGTAAAAAGTGTGTGTTCAACTCTACGATTGAAACTAAATGATACTGGCAGGTTAGTTTTCAGTATAATCTGTTTCTTTTGGACAATATTCTCCTTTTTAAAGTAACTGAGGAACCAACCACAGCCTTTTAAAGCTTAAATGCATTTTCTTTAGTGATGTTTTATGGTATAGTCGTACATCACACCACTCTGCCCTCGTTTTACCCTAGTTCGTTTGGTCCTGGTCTGTCTGTTTAGATTAGGGGGATAATAACTGGGCCATATTCAACACGAAGTCAGGATATCACCTCACACTAAAAAAGAACTTTCTGTTACAAAATATAGTGGATTTCTCTAATTAGATCTTACAAAGTGGAGCTTCTACAGGACTTATTATGCATATTTTCTGCCCCATGTTTTTAATCAGGGACTCAGCTAGAAGAGCTTTGCATAATACATAGTTAAGAAAAACCTTGTTTATCTCTGGACTCATAATTTAACCCCAGTTCAGCCTCGGTGTTATGGTTGGATCAAAAGAACCTGATGAGTTGTGAATAATTATTAGTGTCAGTAAAGCACCGCAGTAATGATTACTAGCATAAAAACACCATGGTTCCAAAATGAATCCAATATGTCTTTGGGTGTAGGGAGCGGAGAATGTGGCCGTCCATTGACTGAAAGGTTGGCAGTTCGAAAACTCTGAAGAGTTGAGAGACAATCACAAATATAAAAGACCTGACAAACTGAAGCACAGTGGTACTGTTTATCTGG
The DNA here is from genome assembly GCA_029822895.1 of Maxillicosta whitleyi. Classification (NCBI taxonomy): domain Eukaryota; kingdom Metazoa; phylum Chordata; class Actinopteri; order Perciformes; family Neosebastidae; genus Maxillicosta; species Maxillicosta whitleyi. The sequence goes on from JAPSES010000115.1 coordinate 13,998,172, forward strand.
CAAATGTTCAGTGTGGTACTGTTTCAGATGCTGCAGCTCTTTCATAATTCATAGTTTATTTATTGTTTGTTCAGTATTAATTCTCATCCTTGTAAATACAAACTGGACTGACTGTTCATATCCTGACCAAGGAAAATAAAATTCTGACTTAGTGCTTTAATCTGAAATTTAATCTGTTTTTTCTGCCTCCATCCATAATAATATGCATTATATAAACTAAATGAGTCTAAAATTAATGTTTATTTCCAACATAGCATAGAGAACTATTACATGATCAACAACTAATTAAAAAAATTAAATTAAAAATTTAAAAAAAAAAATCTACATTTTGAATGTGACGTTAAAATGTGGTCAGGAACCAAAAAAGTTTACAAACCACTTTATAAACCATAAGTACCTGTTTTTAATGGCGGGGGAAATGGTATGAATAGAACAGGTGAACTCAGCAGAGGAAGACTCCGGTCAAACCGATTCAAGATCTGGCCGAACCTTCATCCTGTGAAGCCCAAGCACTAACCACGCTCCCCAGTCCAACCAGACCAACTGTTGTCCCGGTCAAAGTTCAACAACGGTATCAGCTGAACATCCGCAGAGGAAACACACTAGCGTTAGCGATTCAACGGACAAAGCGACACCCCTGTGGCAGCGTTGAACCGGCACCTGGTGTATATGGTCTTGATCTGCGTTCGCCTTTCAAAACCTTCAACTGGACTTCAAGGCCACGGTTATAAAGAGGAGATAAAGAAGCGGCACCAGTGATCAGAGAGGCCAAAAAAGTGATTATGAACGAGCCCTAAGGCACATGCCAAGGCTCCCCTCGTTAGAAAACCTGAGAGACTGTCAACAGCCGCTCCGCCGGGACACATAACAAAGCTCACCCTATGCAACGCTTCAAAGACACGCTCTCATTTAAATAAGTTTAGATGAGCTCCGTCCTGCCTTTTCCCATCCCGTGCATAAGGTATCGCAGCCGTGCGTGGCGATGAATCCCGAACAGGTCGACGAGCTCCCACAACGCACTCCCAATAAATCCTAGCGCATCTCCCGAGAGGTACTGGGCCAGTTCGCTCTTAAATAGCAGGTAAGGGACAAGCGTGAAGATTGTGTTTACCAGCCAAGGACAAGGAAGGCAAATCTCACTGGGCGGAGAAGACAAGGCAGAATAGATGGTGGCAGAACCTGTTAAAACATTTAACAGGTCGACTTTTCAGGAGCCGTTTCTTCACTTGAAAGGGTAAGTGTAGATGTCAGGGAAATGGAGTTGGAAGAGGATGGTGCAACAGAAGCACAGCAGAGGTCTCCGGATGAATGTTTAATTGGTAACATCGGGATAAGGATCAACTCTGTTGCTCTTATCGTTTTTCTTTTGTGATATTAAGATAAGATGCGAGGTTTCTGCTGTGGAAATTAATTCTGGCTCCGCTGGTACTTTGTTCTTACATTCTAACTTAACCCCTTACTGCCCAAAAATATTTACAATTAGAGAAAAAAATTAAAAGTTGTGTTGACGCTGTGACTCAGTTGCTTTTACCTTGGACATCTGCGTAAAACTTTTGTGTGTTTGTCCAACTATCGCAGTGTGTTCGATTGAGATTTTGTGTAAATAGAATTTTCCATTGATGTTTGACATTGTGCAACTTTTTGTTAACTAACGTGCTCAAGGTGAGGTGAGAAATCAGCACGTGAAATAGCTCGACAATGGAGTAACCGATGTTTTAATGGTATTTTCCAACTTGTTAAGAGTAAAACTACAGTATTTTACTTCCTGCCTTGAGTTCAGCGGTAACCTGCCAGGAGTGACTCATTCTACCGGTGTCACTTATTTGTGACACAGGCGCCGTTGACATTTCCGGGTGCCGGGTACAACAGCGGGGTGACAATTTTGAGTGGCGCATGGCGGGCCCGTTAATTTCATGGTGTGAAATTTTGATTGTAGACATGTGCAGTGTTCCAACCCTGCACTGCGATCACATGTGAAGAGTCTAGAGCAGGGGGGTCAAACTCATGTTGGTTCAGAGGCCACATACAACCCAATATGACCTGTAGTGGGCCGGATCATTAAAATAGTAACATAATTATATATAAATTACATCAATTCCACAATTATATGTGTAATTACTATATTTTAGCATGAAAAAAGTAAAAATTGTATTATTAAAATGTTTACATCTATAAACTATCCTTTAAAACATGAACAAAAAATTTTTAAAAAGTGCAATTTTTTTTTTTTTTACAATTTATGATATTATTTGGCCTCAGTTTCTCATTTTCACATGTTCATTATAACGTACACATGACTTTTCTATAGACGTATCTTCAATAGTTATGGAGCTAGATCCTGAAGAAAACCACCATTACGGAAATGTGGATTT
>JAPSES010000115.1:14018173-14030104 GCA_029822895.1 Maxillicosta whitleyi
CACATTACCGTGGAGCATATGCTAGCAGGTATTCTGCTATCACTTCAGCTAACATATTTTACATATAGTTTCATATATATATATATATATATATATATATATATCCCCCTCTTTCTTCAGTCTGTTTGCTCAAGCAAAATGAAAAGCAAATAAATAAAATCTCAATTCATCTGAACAAAAAGGTCAAATACAAGCTAGGCACAAAGGAAGGCCACACTAAATATGATCACTTTGGTTCATAGAAGTTGTTGTTTTTACTGCTCATCATACTCTCATACTCATCTAAATACAGAGTGATGTATATATGTGGTCATTAGAACTGTACCAAACCAACAAACCTGATGTTAGATATAGGAGGATATCTGCACAGTACTGGATGTATATACGAGTAGTTTTTAAATAAAATCTAGAGGTAGGAAAATGGATGTTTTCAAAGAATGACTTAATAGAACCAATATAGAGACTTTTCTACAGTGGCGCAAAAAGTCGAGTTGAGCAGGTACCACATAGTGGAAATGTGGCATAAACCGACAGAAAAGAAAACAAGGAATACCTAAAAGCATAATTTTTGTCAGTACAATGACATAGATTTTGATGTAAAAACTGAAGTGATTTTGGTTTTTATCAAGAAAACATGTTAAATCGATAGATATCAACTCTGAAATTGAACTACTATGAGCTATTTTTGTTATCATTATATTTTTCCAAACGAAATGTACCTTGAGTTGTACCAGGCATCAAAATGAACAAAATTTCTAAAGAAACAAGGGTGGTCTAATTGTTTTTATTTATTATTATTATTATATATTCAATCATTTAAAGCTTGATTCTGGTTCTCACTACACCTTTTCTTCTTCCTCTGTGATGTAGGTTTGGTATATGGACAGTTACACCAACAGCAAGATTGTGCGTGAGTACAAGTCAATGGAAGACTTTGTGTCAGGAGTGGTTTCTCGAACATACAGCCTGCCCTTCAAATGGGAGGGAACCAATCACATCGTCTACAACGGATCGCTGTACTACAACAAGTACCAGAGCAACATCATTGTCAAGTACAGCTTTGACAGCGGCAGCGTGCTGGCCCAGCGAGCCCTGGAGTTTGCCGGCTTCCACAACATGTACCCGTACACGTGGGGCGGGTACTCCGACATCGATGTCATGGCGGACGAACTGGGGATGTGGGTCGTGTACGCCACCAACCAGAACGCCGGGAATGTGGTCATCTCCCAGATCGACCCCGACACCCTCCAGGTCCTGAAGACTTGGAACACGGAATACTCCAAAAGGAACGCAGGCGAGTCGTTCATGATCTGTGGAACACTCTATATCACTAACTCTCACCTGTCGGGAGCGAAGGTTTACTACGCATACTCGACCAAGACTTCGACTTATGAGTACATAGACATTCCTTTCCACAACCAGTACTTTCATATCTCTATGCTTGACTACAACGCCAGGGAGAGAGCGCTGTACGCCTGGAATAATGGACACCAGGTAATATTCAATGTCACCCTCTTCCATGTCATTAAAACAGACGATGACTCTTAGATATTACACTACTCCCAAACCCACAACTAAAGCACCACCTATTGTGATACAAGGACCTCCTAAAATGTCTCAATTTGTCTAAAATGGACTGGTATCTCTTCTTGCCATTACTTGAACTTTTCTAATTTGTGGTTCTGGATTCGTGGCTGAAATGAGCATGGACACCAGTGACTCGATACCTTATTAAAAAAAAAGAACATGCTACACATTTTCTAAACTTTTCCATTGCTGCTGATCATCCTGGTACGCCTTATTTGCTGTATTGAGTCTGCGAGCCGAAGACTCTCGATAGCTTTTGCATGAATGTCTACATTTTGTCTGCAGTGAAATTTTTCTCTATTATTGTTGTGTTTTTGTTTTTGCTTATGGTGTTTGCATTTTTGTCTATTTAGAAGTCTATTTAAAGTATTTAAACCTCAAAGACCCCTATTTGACAACATGTAAATCTAGGTGACGATAAAGAAAAATAACCATTCTTTTAAAGATGAGCTTGTAAAATATTGCAATTACGTATGTCGCTGTGGAAGAAAAACATTTGTATTTTTTATAAAAACGAAAACGTAGAAGATTATCTGTGCATTTTCATTAAACTTAAATTATTGTACATTTCATTAAAAGTGGTTTTGGCTGGTAAAAATCCATCATCTGAAGTAATATGATGAAGACGCAGACTTTCATCATTTAATTTCAACCATGAATTTTACAGTTCCAGAAGATTCCCATGTTAGAAATGTCCATATGTACCTTTAGATGTTAATGCTGGTGATATTCATTAATCAGTGATATCATTATGATCACTGACAGGCAAAGTGGAATTAATTTCAATCATCTCACTCCAATGGGACCAGCCAGTGGGTGGATACATTAGCGAACATGTAGACCTCAAAGTTGATGTGTTAGAAACAGGAAAATGGGCAAGAGGATCTGAGCAACTTATACAAGTGATGTCCAAATCAGGTCAGAACATCTTTTGATCTTGTTCATTCCCAGTGTAAAGTGGTTAGTACCTACCAAAAGTATGTAAAGAACAACCTGATCTCAACCAACCCTGCATCTGTGGGAAAAAAAACGGTATCCCCACCTGTCTAATATGGTGTAGTTCCACCTTTTTCCACTAAAACTCTCACCAGAGGCCTAGACTCTACCAGACCACTGCAGGTGTGTGTGTGCTCTCACGGCATCATCTGAGCCTCATTGAGATCAGTAACTTCAAGACAACGCATGCTTTTACGTCTGACTCTCAGGAACACCAGAAAAAGTTGGTAGATTTGTCGCTAGTCACTTTTGAAAAAAGAAATTAATAAATAAAACTCCCTAGATTCAGCAAGAAAGTCTCCACCTTGGAAAGACTGAGTATCATCACCTTCCTAAAGTAATTTACAACTTTTTTGTTTCTTTGCCTAAAGCATCAAATGCTCACTCTCTGGTTACATTGTTTTGTGTTTCCTGAAAAGAAAAACATTTCTGCAATTATTTTTAGGAAGGTGACATAAGTAACGGCAAAGACGCCTCGTGAAAAGCTCAAGTGTAGGTTTAACGCTGCACTGCTGTCTATATAGATAATCACAAAACAAAACCCCATAACCATAGAACAATGTTAGGCACAATCGCAGCTATTAAAGCGTTATATCACACCGCACAGCATTGACACCGACAGCAAATGGGTAGCTGAAAACTATAAAACTCCTTCATGACAGATGAGTCTATGAAAATATGTTCCTGTCTGGTACAAGTATTGTTTGTGCGGCTGTGTTGACATTTTATATTAATTGAAGGACTACTTGGCTCAGTTTATTTATCCTTTCCTTTGGCATTAACTCTGCTTCGTCTACACTTTTATCACCTGACTATGGATGTATGCAGAACTGTGATGCATTCTGGGTGATATACCACCCAGGAGTGACCATCGTTGCTACCTCAGACCTCTGAGGGTCGATGTCAGCAAGGTCGCCTCAGTTTTCTGAGGTATAACGGTGCGTTCCGAAGTGCAAGGAGGTAGAATATATCTCACTTGGAGTCAACTACATCGTACCTCAAAGCATTCCGGACGATCCACGTTGAAGATAAACAACAAATATGGAGGACCGCAGATCTAAGCTCCTATTTGCTTTGTTCCTGAAGAGACACTTTGACTGTCGACAGTACAGTGTTCATATATAAGCAAATGAGACGGAAGAAATGACAGATGAGATAATCAGGGTGTGATTTGTTGGGGGGGGCAATCACCCAACTGAAATAACAACCACATTGTGACTGACTTTTCATACACCTATATCCTACGTTCGGCAGTCTCATAATTTGCAAATGTCCCCATGTTGTGAAAATTTGGTGTCAGATCTGCTGTATAATAGAGGAACAGAAACTGGGAGTTGGATGTTGAAAATATGTAAAGTTAGTTTCGTTAGTTATAGACTCATCCCCTAGCAGTTCTAGCATTGACTTTTGCAAAAACAATTCATATACTTAAGTACAAAAAAAATCTGATACTTAATTTAAGTGCAAAAAATGTATATACTTAATTTAAGTGCAAAAAAGTATATTTAAGTTAAAAAAAAGCCCAGATACTTAATTTAACTGCAAAAAAATCATATAATTGAACTGCAAAAAAATGTATACTTAAGTGAAAAAAAATTCATATAGTTAGTCTAAGTGCAAAAAATATTTATACTTAATTCAAGTGCAAAAAAATTCAGATAATTAAATGAAAAAAATCAATATACATAATTTAAGTGCAAAAAAAATCATATAGTTAATTTAACTGCAAAAAATATATACTTAAGTGCAAAAAATTCATACAGTTAATCTAAGATCAAAAAAAAAAAAATCAGATACTTAATTAACTGCAAAAAATCAATATACATAATTTAAGTGCAAAAAAAAATACGCTTGATTTAAGTGCAAAAACTGATGAGACTGATTTACTTCCATAATGTCAGACTTTGTAAAGCAATTTGGGCACCATGAAAGTGCAGAAACTGCCCTACATTAACACAGTCCATTTACTCTTTATTTATTCACCTAGCTCGATGTCGGAACCTTTCCAACTCCCAGCGCTTTAGAACGCGCCTTAAGGACGGGGTTTAAATCCCAGGCTAGACCATGACCGCTCTGACAAGACAAAACCATTTTAGAGGTGAAGGTGACATGACCGTGACACATCTCATCTCATACCAGGACTTCAGTCCGTCAAATCACCAGAGGCTAGTTTTAGAACATGTCATTTTCTCATTATTTATGGACTGTGGTTTCACCTGTTTTCATTAACTGTACTTCCGGGAAATCGTGCCCTGATGTGTTTTCTCTCCATATTAAAGCTTTTACACACCCAGCGTACGACACCAAAGTGCAAAAATACTGAACTGCAAATATTTTACATCAAAACTCCTCACACTGGCAGTGACGCAAGAGTTCAATAAAAGATTCAATAAACAGTACGTGTGCCAGGCTTTGGACAGAGATAGTAATGGATTCAACATCACCTCCAGCCTAATCTAGGACCTGTATCTTCAATGCAGCATTGTCTGATCGGTTGGGTGCAGCGTCCACGTAAAAAAAAAAAAAAAAAATGACACAAAAATGAGTTTGATTTATATAATATTTATGGTACAGAAACTCCTCACTATCCTCATCGTCAAGTTTGCCGATGCTGCACTGCACGTTGTTCTTCGATTGATTATCTTTATTATTCTTTTGTTTCGTAGCATCGTGGTCAATATCACACAACTGAACTGCTGATGCTTTTATTCATAGTGCAAAAAATCTTTGAAAAATGTACTCGTTTCAGAGGAAAAACTATGAAACATGTGGTATTTCACTGCATCGCATTCACATTCTGTGGGGGGGGGATTCATGCCATAAACAGGAAAAAAATAAATAAAAAACTGGAATGACATGTGACTTAATCACACGAAAAAAACACCTGCATTATGTAAAGACCTTCAGGCAACAATAAGTATGCAAATTATATCAACCAGCCTGTCAAGAACTATTATTTTAATGTAATTATTTTCACCAAATCATCTAACCCCATCTCAAATGTCTTTAACACACACACACACACGAAAAAAAAACAGCCAATAATACAAGAAGGAACATGGATGTTACATAGTGTTAAATGATCTTTAGCATGTGCGGTGCAGTGCGATTAGACGTCAACGAGTTCGAGTGGATCTGTTTTCTGTTTTACACCAATGACTGATAGATGTCAAACAGTGCTGGGGGGCAGGAGAATGGTGGGAGGCAAGGTCAGAGTCCCACTGGGGGTTCAAGGGGCCAAAGTGAAGCTAAATTAACATTACCATTACTCCATCATTACATTAGTACCATTACTTAATCATTCCTTATGGTACCTAACAGAGCAGGTCCACTCACTGTTCATGCACAGCTGGACCTTATAGACCCTGTAGAACCACATTTGATCTCAGGTTGTTGCCTCGCTGTTACTGTTGCTAACACACTCTGGTAATGTATGCTTGATAAAGGGTTAATAAGGTCATCCTCACTTATGCCATTGATTTCCATTGTATTCCAATGCGCTGAGGGTGCATTGATGGCAATATGTACAGCGTGAAAATACAGAAACAATCTAATTTGCTGAAAAATAAATAAACAAACCCCTACTTTTTTTGTTCCATGATACGCATATTAAGTACATTTTACAAAATCTCCCAGTGCATAAAGATCTTTAGAGGCGAATCCAACTCCTTTAAGGAATACACATGATAAATCTGACACATTTTTGTTTACTAGACATGCAGCTGTAGTAACTAACTCCTTATCACTGGCATCATTCATACTTTAAGATGCTGAAAAATATCCAGCAATTAAAACAAAAAAAAAAACCCCAGAGTGTTGTTGCTACATCCCTGGTCTGAGTTGACAGGGTTTCAGACTGTTCCAGACCTGAGCTCCGCAATTAGTTGCTTGGATCTGAACTGGGCTTAAGATGTCAGTCGAGAGGGAGTCAACAAGAGCAACTTCAGCCGCTAGAAGCTTTGTTTTCTCGGAGCCAGACAAGGGCTAGAGTGTGCGGCGCGACAACGATGATGCCTCTTTAACAAAGGTAAGACTTTTCACGCACTCATACACCCATGACGACGCCGGCGCGCACATCATCCTTTCAATTCCGACTCCATTGAATTGGCAGTAAACTGCTGGGATGAGTCAAAGCATCGACTATAATTACCTTCCCTTCAGTACGGTGTCTCTATCTTAAATAAGGAGAGGTTTGTTTGTTTGCCGGGGTGGTTGGGATGTGTCACAGTGTGGTCTGTCTTTTTTCTTTTTTTTCCTTCTTCTGTAATGGGTAAACACGCAGCCAGGTATTCATGCGCATCATCTGAAAAGTGCCGGAGGAAAAATACATTTGCATGCACACTTATACTTATAAACAAACAGACGTGCTCAGAGGTGGATCGCAATCTATTAATTTCATCAATCTCCATCAGTAATCACAGGAGACGGCAATATCATTTTCTGGTCTCTAAGGCTATGTTCAGACAGAGTGTCTTAACGCACAATTCGGACATTTTGGTAAAATCCGATTTTTAGGGCAAACATGCGGACCGGGGGCCAAATCTGGCCGTTCAAAGGCTTGAGTCTGAATTTGTGAAATGCAAAAAATGACACTGCAGATATTAACAATCGAGGATGTTCCCATCATTTTAGGTCAGTTCAATATACTATCATAATAACCAGTAAATAATTAAACATGCTAATTTTTCTTGTTTTAGTGTAAAAAGTGTTACATTTACAGACTAGTGTTTTATTAAATATATGAAAAACCTGAAATCTCTTAGGAACTCTATGTGGAACTCTAATAATATTCAGCCTGTTATTGAATATTTTGTGTATTTGTAGATCCACTGTGATCTATAAGGTGTGACTCACATGTATAAATGATAAACTAATATTTTTAACGTTGCTTATTTTATTTAAGAATTTCAGGTTGTTTATATTTTTTTTTCCATGTTATGTTCAAGTACAATTTGTAGAGGTGAACATTTTCATTATGGAATTCTACGTTTTTTCACTCAAAAGTTGTCATCCTATTATTTATATTATTTCACTGGTCCCGCCCACTTTATACCATATTAGGCCGTATGTAGAAACCCTGCATTAGGGCATTAACTGAAAAGCTGGTTTGTCTGTGGCACAAGTCGACGTTACTTTGGAGTAGTCAACATGTCATGTGTTATTCTCCCTCTCCCTTCCTTCACCCTCCTATCTATCTATCCATCCATCCATCCATCCATCCATCCATCCATCCATCCATCCATCAAAAGCCTCAGAGTTGGATTAAACTGACTGGTCTATACAAACTCTGGTCTAGGTCATGTGTGAACCATAGAAGCACTGATACTGAAGAACACTGTGGACACACTCACTGTGCGTTTGGATTATTCTGTTCGTTTTTTTTTCACAAGGACACCGCCGTCCTGTTGTGTTTCACATTTAAAAGAAAATTCCAGGTGTTAGCATATGTTTGGTTGGGTTGTTGTTTGTGTCTGAAGTGCAAATTTGCACCTGGTTGGAGAAAAGATCATTTTCTACATGGTTGACATGAGCGGAGGAGTGAACAGCTGTGAAATGGGCATTAAATTCTGCTCTGAGTAGCCTTAAAAAGTCTCAAATTTTACTTGTAGGAATCCCATAGATAAGATTTATCCATATTTACACAATAAACTATGGTTTTGTAAGGACTTCCTGGCTGAAGAATGACGTGTTTTAGCTGCAGGAAATGAAATGAAAGATGGCAGCGCATCGTCAACCCTCAGCAGTTGGGTTTTACAGGAATATTACAGGTATACGGCTTTAATGGGGTCTCTTAAATATGTGATTGGATTTTTAGTAGAGCTCACCACTGTCTTTTATAGAATTCCCATCTAAGAATAAAGCCAGAAAGCACTATCCTGGCATATATACATCCTCAACTCCACTGCTACAGTCTGGTAGCAGCAGAAAAAAAAAAAAAAAAAAAAAAAGAGTAAAAACTTCCCATCCGGGCTTCTTTATTAAAAAAAAAACGGTTCATGCAGAGAAAAAGATTAGCATTGATCTTCCCACTCTTCCTGTACAGGGCATATGGCAGCTTGGATGGGAGTATTCGATCAGTCTGCATGTTTGACCACATAAGTCTTTATCTACTCTCAGCGGTCGTCACTGGAGACACAACATAGAGCGGACACGCTCCACTGGTTCCTGCAGAACAGGCCTGCATTGGATTCATTCTTCTGGACTGAATCCTGGGCCACACATCACAGTCTTCACCTGTGATGTGTGGGGTATTTCTCTGTATTTTTTTCCCCCCCTCCACTGGCTCAGTTTGATTCCTTTAGGGTCTGTAGCGCCACATTACGCTAAGCTAACAGAGCTATAACATAAACTAACAGCTGATGCAGCACAGGATGCCATTCTTGTTCGTGTTTTCAATAATCACACATCTGTCAATGAGACAAGCAATGACCTGTCAATCACTTGGGGGGTGGGCACTGGCACCTGAGAAGGTGTCCAATCAGGTTCCAGAGATGGTCGGCACTGAGCGGAGATTTGGCTGTAGTGTAACATTTGCAATGTTTTCCTTGACATGACCCGCCCTACTCTGCCTCTGATCACCATCCGAGGGGAAAACATGGGTGCACATTGGGGGGGGGGATATATGCAATACTGACTGACAAATACATAAGTATACTTCATATACAGCTGCACACCCTGGACTACAGCACTGACAGCGTTGAATCATTGATGGTTTTGGTATTTCTTAGTGCGTTCTGATGCTTGAGTTTGGAATATGAGAGAAATGTCCAATTCAGAATGTTCTTTTCATATGACACCTGTGTAATTCTAATAGTGTATGTGTAAACATGGTTGGAACACTGTATGTATGGTCTGTCCTTAGTTTGAGCTGTCATCAGCTTTTGGCTTATTTCAGATACTCTTGTAAATGTTCATTTCCCAGGAGAGTCAGCCTGAAATACAATGATCAGGGGAACACTTGACTCACTCGACCTCAGCCACCGATGTTCAAAGGGCCAAATAAAATGCTGTGTGTGACTAAAATTCCCATTATATTTTGAAAGAGTAGGGAGTACACTTCACTTTTTATTACTGCATAAATTTACTTTACTTTATGCAGATCACACATAACAGAATAGAGCTACATCAGTCTCCATGTCTCATTCCAGCATATACAGTTATAACTCATGCATTTCTATCCTCAGTCTAGTACCCTTTTTTTTTTTTTTTTTTTTTTTTAAAAATACAAGGATTGGGTTTTTTATATGCTTTCATATTACATTTCTTTGCTCAGAGTGTGCATCCAGTGAAGACTTTGTAGAATCCTAATCGGACACTGTTGTGTACCCCAACAGTGCACTGTGGTGTATTTTTCAGGATCAATTAGGATTTTTCTGTGGTTCCTCTTCATTGAACTGGAGTTGATCCTTACAAGGCCGACTGCACATGGTTTCAGGAAAATTAATGAAAGTCCCCCCAAAAAAAGTCATTTTCCTCACATGCTATAATGACCAGGTGGTAAATATCAATAATCCTACTGAGCTTATAATTGAACTCAGAATCACCTTAAAGTCTAGATTCGGCTGAAAACCTACCCGCTTTGAAAATACCTCCCAATAAATAACACGTTTACTATACTGAAAACTGGAAAGTTTAACAGTGGGTTTAATGGGGCTCAAAAAAGAGGTTATATGAAGTTTAACCCTTAGGTGTCTGAGCCTATTTTGGATTTGCCTTTATATATATTATATAAATAAATGTTTATTATACCCATGTTTGGTATCTTTTTTTTAAGCACAACTTCATCTAGCTCATCTGCCTATTATTTTTTCACTTTAATCTATTATATCAACACAAAAGGACAAAAAACACACAATCCAATTTGAAAAATGTAGATAATAATTTGCACAAGTAACACAAAGATGCTTAACGAACCTTTAGCCAATATTGGTTCAAAATATATAAACATAATAATATAATAAATTAAAATTACACTCAAATATTTGACATAAAAGCATATGTTTACATGGATGTTTTTTTTCTGGTTTTCTTGCCTCTTTCCCCATTTTCATATAATAACCTTTGAATTTAATTAAGACCTATGAATTAAAGGTGTTTGTTCATAAATATGTGTTCCCCCAGCCTGCCTACGTCCCCAAAGTTGTAAGAAAAACTGACCAGTATTTCCCCTCGCTCTTCAGTAAGCGCAAACTCCACCCTCACAGTATTGAAGCCCCCCCACCCACTCTGACAAACTGAGAACAAACGGCACAGACCAGGACAACACAGAAGCCAGAAAAACGCTCAAAAACTGCTCTGTACCCGAGTGTACAAAGGATAACAAACCGCTTTTTCTTCTTCCAACATCCGAGCCACAGAAAAGCTTGTGGTTGGAGTTTATTTATGCGAGGAATGTGCCCAAACAACTCCCAAAACGGGTGGTACTTTGTTGCAAACATTTTGCTGACTAGTGTTTTAGCAACTTGGGACAAAACAGATGTGGATTAGCAGGACATCTTACACTTACACCGCGATCGATACCAACTCTCTCTGGACCAGTAAGTAACCCCGTCCAAGTAAGTCTATTTTCACAGTAATTTCCTTCAATTGTCATATACCGCATCCTTGTCTGAGTCGTTGTAACAATAGCTTTGGAGCTAACATCGATGCTAGCTCAAAGCACGTGAGTGAAATTTAAGTGACACAAGTGTTGAGCAACTCTTTACAATTATAAACCAATACTATTTGTAATGCTGTGTTATTAGTATCTCTTTCCCATCCTTGTGGAGCCTTGACCACACCCACCAAAATCAGCTCGTTTTATGCTAGGCTAACACTGGACCTTCCTAGTGGAGCCTGTAAATCTACAAGGTAGAATTTTGTGAAAAATAGTACAGTATTAGGGTAACAGAAGATGATTAAAAATGACTCAAATGTTTCTGCAAATTCCACGTCAGGGGCCTTTTAAATATAGAATTATACACAATTTACAAAAAAAAAAAGTCAAAATAAAGAGGATAATATTATAATAAATGGCTATAAATCAATTAAGAATTGTTAAATGGAGAGGAAAATTCATTTGGGAACTGACAGAAAAGTAGCACTGGGTCTTTATGGGTTAAATAGAACTTTCTCTATATATCTGCGCTTCATACATTTCTCATCAGTCATTAATTAACAGCATTATTTACAAATCACACCTAACAAATAGTGTTAAGGGTATAAATGCCTATGTTTTTTGTTTTCTATAATAATACTTTGGAAAATGCTAAAGTAGGGCTGTCAAAAGATGAATTTTCTTGATTGCAACTAATCTCAGAAATTTCATAGTTAATCGCGATTAATCTTGATTTACTTTGCATGTGTAAA